>QLYP01000182.1:23789-53674 GCA_016647725.1 Nasonia giraulti | reverse complement strand
TATATATATATATATATACACGAACATCAGAATCGCGATGTATACAATCCCAAAACCCTGCAAATAAAGAGTTGTTTCCTTTCTTGAGCTAAAACACGCGCGCTCATGCGTAAATGTGGATCGTATGACGTATTTATTATACAATTTATATAATCAACCATATATTTACCATCAGCATTGTAAAAAAACATAAAATGACAGAGTTTTATAACTGTATAGAATAAGAATAAATCCTACGGAGTCATAAAAGACAAAATTTTGGCGATTCTACACTTTTTTCCCGATTTTCTGGATGAAAAAAAATCCTACAAAATTTTAAGGGGCAGATTTGAATTCAGCGGGAAACATACATGAAAATATCGTTTACAAACATTAAATAAAAAAAAATTCCATTGGTCTACAGTGACTTTTGTGAGTTTTTTGCGAAAACCGTCAACTTTAACGAGTTATCCTGGACCAAACAGTAAACATCAACATTTCTGATCATTTTAGTTCGAACATCATCTTCCAAAAATTTCATGTTTATCGACCGACTGGATTCAGACTTATTTGATTTTGAAATGGCTTAACGACCTCCGATACCCCAAAGTCGTTTCGTCGAAAACCTTGTACTTGAGATCCCTGCGGAGTGTAAATCTTCACCAGGTTAGTGAGATGCCATAAATATTTTGAGTCTGTATTCATAAGCAAATTTTAATATCAATTTGTTTCTAACTAATATAATTCCATCGAAACCATAATTCCGTTAAATTCACCTACAAATCACACGGTCGTCCAACCAGGCAAATATCAGCCGTATAGACAAGTGACGAAGCCTTTTGAAATGCCGGACTTTTACAAGTATATTCAACGAAGTTACGTAAAGTGTGGAAGTCAACGCCAGGAGTGATCAGCAGCAACAGCAGCAATTACAACAGCCTCCAGCCAACCTAAATACTCCAAACGATCAAAACCAGTCAAACAACTCGATTCGAAGAATGCTTCAACCAGTGCGAAATATTTGTCTGCCTTATACCTTGAGGTAATAGTTATCCTTGTCTTCATAGATTAAATGAGTAATTTTAATAGAACGAGTGACTATCAATTATTGTAAAAATGCTATTTTCATATCTGAATAATGTATTTAATATTTTATTAAAGCGAAATACGAGCTATTATATTTTAAGCTAAAAATATAGGAAAACAATGTAAATTTATATTTAGTAAATAGAAGTTCGCTTTGTAAGTATAAGGCTGAGCTATTCTAAGAAAGCCACTTTTGTCAAATGATTGATCAGTCACCTGGAGAAATAAAGAAGCGAACAATCACTTTTTTTAAATGAGAATACTTTTACTCTTATGACCATTTTTCATGTTTTTAACCAACACATCACTGCCACAATTATATAGATAGTATTAGAGAATCGACTGAATGAAAATTTGGCCTTAACTTTAATCGATATATTAACCGAATATTCTACAGTGATTTTACGATTTTAAGTATCTTGATAGGATATTAAAATGTATATTATATTATTTCGCGTTCGCTATACTGAAAAATAGTTTTTCGGTAAATGTTTCGTGAATGCTACAAACTTTTCGCGTGCGCGAGAAAACTTGCATAACAAACTGCGAGAAAGAGAAAAAGAGAGATGAAATTTGTATCTATAACTAAACACGTGGAAGGCTGCTCCTTTTTCATTAAACACGAGGCTGATGTAAGTATATGGAGAGAAGATTCTATAAGTAGCTGATTAGTTTTCGACTGGCCTCGCTATATCCGAGACGCCCCCGCAGCCCTTTACCCGACCGGACGCGCGACTTATGTATCATTGTTTTCGAGGAGAGGTAAGTATCACTGAGGGATGTATGCCAGCTGAGTCTTTTATCAGTACGACTTTACTCGAGAAAAACTACTTTCGGAACATTTAATTCAAAATTTTCGATATTTGCTTCAACTTTTTCCATCGACCAATCGGTGATCGTAACCTGCGAATCCGCGATTTAATCGTCCTTAGGTGTAACAGCGCTCTTTTGTCTATGTATCATTTATCAACGACAAGTTCCAGTGACAACAACGTTTTCACAGTATTTCTCGCAAAAGTGATAGAATAAAGACGAGTAGCAATGAAAATTATAAGGATAGGCGATTTCAACAAGTGAGATTTATAAGATCTGCGCCGTGTTATAAGAAGGACGATTGGCGACGGAAGATTTTACTGGATTACGATTGGAAATTGCAAGGAGAATCGGTAGTGAAAACGTCAAAAGATACAGCTATTAGTTGGGAAAGGTAAAACGCAGCTCTATTGTAATATCAAATAATACTAACGTATTTCAATACTGTTGTTAACTTTGTGTGAATTTCGCCCGCGAAAAAAGTCATGGTATAGGTATAGTCATGGTTATGTTTACGATCGCCCGAGCTTGTTTACAGTTCAACGCGTTTATTTCTAAGAAGTACATTTATCTGAGTGCTAAATGTTTTATTCGCAAATATGGATCGATCTGTTTTTTGCGCTTGCCCACGACATACATTTGTAATGCATAGGAGTAGAGAAAAAGAAAATAAGGATCATACGGGCCATCATCGCGCGCAGTCGTTTGGAGCTTGCTTGTTCGGGACATGAGGAGTTCAGCGGTGTACTCTCTCGAGCCCCTCGGTGTGCTAGCGCAACAATAAAAAGAAGCTAAAAACTCGAGAGAGACACGGCGGAAGATGGAATCTCGCGCTCGTCGTCGTTCCAGCCTTTATCTGCCGCGAATCGAAAGAAAAAGGGCACACATACGAGGGATGTCTCGTCCAGAAGATCATTAATGCAGACCGTTCTCTACGCGTGATGCATTTCCTGTCATCCGACGTAGCAGAAACAAGTACACAGCTATATGTATACGGCCTCAACTCGCGGCATCTTATAATTACACGCGCGGCGGATACTGTACTACTGGCTCGTGCTTTTCGCTAAGTATTTTTACAGCACTGCACATATATGTGTGTATTCTATGTAGAGCAAATACGCATTGAAAACACCGCAAAACAATGCCGCCTCTGCTGCTCGGATTCGCGCATATTATATGCTCTATACTACGTTTTAATGCTCTGCGCGCGAGCTAGACCGCACCGGATCCGGAGCGCTGTACACGCCGGGCTCTATGAGATCTATATCTATTTGGGAATTTACATAGTTTTTATGCCCCTGCGACGTACGCGTATACAATACACTGCTTCGACCATTCAATATAAAAATAAATTGCATATATGCGCGTTCTTTCAATCTCGAGCACCGCCAGGCCAGGTGCAGCTTTTCATTTAAATACACAAGTGCGAAAGTGTTTCCCGAGTGAACAGATTTCCATACGAGGGTAATTAAACCGTTCGCTGTTATACGTATAATAATATTTTACAGCAGTCGCAGGGCCGTAATAAACAGGTGATTTAAAACGTCATTCAATACAGATACGCTTATAAGTAGCTCTCATCAAGCGCGTGCGGCTTTACGAAAACTTATTCGCTGCAAGAGACGTCCCTAGACGATACGCAGAAGGCATACTCTCGAGGGCTCGAAATGAAAACGTGGATGCGCAAGTGCTTGTTGGATTAAATATGCGTCGAGAGCGCGCTAGAGGAAAAAACTATGCAGCGATATAAGTACGGCTATGGGAAAATCTCTGCGTCGATGGTGCGTCGTTGTTATAACAATACGTAATAGTATAACTCCGATGCTCATTTACTTTGTACATCTTCCTCCTCATTTTTTTTCCCTCAGCATGGCGCACACACACGCATTTTTTGTTTATATTATAATATTGCATCAAGCACCGAAGAAAAAAAAACGAGCAAGAAAACGGTCCATGCGCCGGATGGGTGTTGAGTTGAGTGTAAAATAATAATATAACGACGCGATGTTTCCTTAACGATTTCACTTTGACGTTTCGAAAGAATAATGTTTACAGACCTTATTCGAGTATCGACGTTTAATCGATTAAAAATAATAAGTGCATAGACTCGACTCTCGCATAAAAGCGGTATATTGTACAGAGGACGAACACGTGGTCTCGGGCGCACAATGACACTCCTTGCGGGTGCATTTATGCGATTTTTCTCGCGACGGCCCTATACTCCTTCGTTTACTTCCAGCTTGCTCGCGCTTATAACTTCTCTCCACCCCCATTTTCCCACGTTTTTCTATTGCACGTGACTGCACACACATACTGGCTCGTTCGTTCTTTCACTCAAGCGATACTTATGTGGATCGCACACGTGCACGCATCGCAGTATGGCCCGTATTACGTTTATATATATACACACAAAAAAAATGTCCTCTTGGATCAAGAGGAAATAATCTTAATTTAGGACCCAAAATTAAAATTATTTTGAAGTAAAGGGATTCCGTTTGATTCAAATGGATTCCTTTTGATTGAATAGGAATCCTTTTGCTTCAAAAAAATTTTTTTTTAGAAAAATTTTGACGCAAGTCAGTAAAGTTGTAATTTCGCGCATTTCCAATCAAAAAAGCACAAACGTGTTAAACATTTTTAAACAAATTTTCTAAACAAACAATGCGCGTGGATGCTTATAGGCCCGTGTTTGCTCGCTATTTAGCGTAGAGTCTATTGCTCCTCCTGCACAACGGCATGTATTTACCAATGAGAATATCGCGCAGCTAAAAGAATCAGCTGATATCTAATAACGCCTCGAGATACTATTCTATTCCGAGTGGATTGTTTCAAGGAGACTTTCGAGAGCACATGGAGGGATTTATAATTAGTGCGACATCGGATTGGCCAATGATATATACGAGAAATGAACAAATACTTTGTTTTCGAAGCGACTGCGATACCGGAGGAAAATTCTAGAACCAGCTCTCTTAGCACCTGAAATCATAAATTTCCCACGCACGCACCAGAGCCAATTGCACAGTGCATTAGCCACCGATCAACAGGTTCGACTTTGAACTTCGCGCCGCCACACCGAGAATAATTATGATGATATGTTTTCGCGGTTGGGAGTCTGTGCCAAAAAGACGCATGACACAGCCAGACCACTTCTATTCGAGCGCACGAATGATGCACGACTTCACTTTACGTCGCCCTCGACACGCAGACAGCGTATCGGTATAATACGCCGTATGCACATCGTTCGCTGACTGCGGGCCGATTTTTCTCCTAACGCGCGCGCGAGTTACGACCGAATGATTAGCGCTCGCGCTCGCGACGAAAGGCCAAATTGCCGCTTCTGCACAGTGGCGTACAACACCCACACACCCCCTCGTGGCGGCTTGAGATTCCTACCCTCCCTCGTCGCCTGCTCTCGTCACACTTTCACACAATGCACACTCATCGAGATCACGTGTGAGCCGCGGAGCTGGCTGCAGCTGTGGGGTCGATCGATTTTTTTATTTTACATGTGCGCGTGAAAAATTTCATTAATCGAGACGAGGCTATTAACCAGTGCGGCTTTAAATTTTTGTCTGTTTCGTCGCCGCTCTCTAATTACCAAAAATTACTAATGGTCACCGCGGAGAAAAAATGATGTTCCGATTTTTCTGCGCTGCATCGTTCGTGCGCGTGTCAGCTCGCTGCTGGTGTAGTCTCGTTTGTTATAAACATACGCCGCTTCCGAAAAATTACAATCGCCGTATAAAGTATATATTTACACAATAATTTAGCTTCGCACAGCTCTTGCCAGTAATTATCTTTAAAGTTACCTAATATAAATCTATTTTTTACTCGGTAAATCGCTCTATTTTTATCGTGCGTTAAATACAGACGCCGCGCCTTTCATTTTTTCGCTCATAATACTACGCATACTCCTTTATCGTTATAGGATTAGAATTATTAATATATATCTCTTCGGTTTATACGCACTAATCAAGCTTCTAAGGTTTGCCCGCACTTGCAAAGTGACTAAATACACGTGCCAAGCGTTTATCCTACTTTTACCACACTGTTATAATTTTTTCACCTGCTGATCATTCTCTCTATCTCGCACTTTGAGGTTGCACCGAGAGAAAGAAGAATGCTTCTGTTTTCGTTTCATTTTTCCTACGAGAGTAAGTAAACTTCAGACGACTTTGGCGGAGAGTTTCCTCAATAAATGGAAAAGCGTAATAATTTCTAATCTTGACTCGCGGTTATAGGCGGTTCTCCGCTGACTAAGGTGCAGCCATCAACAAGTCCATCTACAATGAAATTATTTATTGTACTTATTATAGAAATATGAATTCGCCAATAATATAATGGTATGCGAGCTTATTAAAATGAAAAATCGCAAGCCTCGATGAGCCACTTAGCGAAATTTAAAATCTCCATCCCCCTTTTCTTATTAGAACATGATAATCCCGTTGGCACAGCGCACAAGTAGGCCCGATGAATAATTATATACACTCTTGTGCGGCCACCCACCAGCTCTCTCTCTCTCTCTCTCTCTCTCTCTCTCTCTCTCTCTCTCTCTCTATCTCTCTCTCTCTTCCGTGCACTTGTCTTCGTAAACGGCCGATGTCTGCGAACTCGAAGGGGCATTTTTTATCACGCGAAACATCGGAGAAGGCTACAAATTAAAGCGAAAGATAATGAGATTATATACATTTTCTGGGTGGTTAAAATCAAGTCTGCGCGCGCTCCTAAATGCATTTCATTATGGCGTTATAAAAGGATAATTTATTTTGTTCACATCTCGCACGAGTAAGGAGTTATCTTATTTTAATACGCATATGAAATTCCTCGGCGAAGACACATTTTCCAAGCACCGCTTGCACCGTAGGCCAAAAACACAGCTCGAGGTCCGAGAGAGTGAGAGACAATGGCAATAACGGCTGCCCATATGCAATAAGCGTATGGTGTTTTGCACGCACTGTAAGAACATTGTCTCGAAAATTGGTAAAATAATGTAGCTTCCCAAGCGTAAGTCAAGCTATCGAGTGGGAAGAAGCACACGCGTATACCTACTGCATACACGTACGGCACAAGTTTAAGTTTGTGGGAAACCGGCTACTATTTAGTACCGGTCAACGCATTATCGATGTGTTGTGCAGTCTTTATAGATCATCTTCTATCTTGCTCCCGACAAGAAATTTACGAAATGACCGAGTTCGAGCTGTAGATATGTGCAAATCCACGACCGATATTACACAACTTGGGTGTTAGAAGTTGCAAATTTCAAATTGAGGGCACGCCTACCAAACCAACTTTTTTTTGGTTCTTTGGGTCACCTGGAGTGAGAAAAATTCCCGCGCGCATCGCCGATCGCTTACCAAACTTTTTTGCGGGGCACTTGAAATTCTCTTATGGGAATTTAATACGGGGAAATTTAACGAAAACCAGAAAATTACCACTTTTTGTCTGGAGGCGTAATCCAAAAATGTCTTTTAATAGAATTTTATAGCACTGGGTGGCATAAATCCGCATCTATGTCACGCCTATCACTGGCATAAATAGTCCATTATTGAACCGTGCTGATCGCCCTCGCTACGCTCGGGCGCTAACTGCTCGGTGCAAAAATGGACTGTTTAGGACACGGATAGGTGTGACAGCGGATTTATAATAGTCAGTGCCATAAAATAGCGTACGATACTCGTGGCATAAATAGTCCATTACGGCACGGCGTGTATTAGCACCCGAGCGTAGTAGCGAGGGAGCTAATACACGCCGTGCCGTAATGGACTATTTATGCCACTTGTATCGTAATATACTAAAAGTATTAAAAAAAAAGAAATTACTTGAGGGCTGGTGGGTTAAAAATGGTTGCCTAGGTAAAAAGTTGTCTAGGCTAGGCTAAAAATGGCAAAATATCACCAATTTTTCGATTTTTTACGACAATCAGCGATTTTTCTTATTTTTAAAGTCCTTATAACTCTTGATCCCAGCGGTCAATTTCGACCATTCGGGGCTTAAATTGTAGCTCTTTTCTTCCACTTTCGTTTTGAAAATTTGGATTAACATTTTATTTTACGATCAGCTATATATATGACGATGAAAATGGCCAAAAAACGGCCATAATTGATATGCATATATATAGCTGCTCTAATTTTTAAAACGAAAATAGAAGAAAAGAGCTTAAATTTGAGCTCTGGATTATTAAAATTGGCCGCTCGGATCAAAAGTTATAAGAATTTAAGAATAAGAGAAAAATCGCTGATTTTCGTAAAACATCTTACTCTTTGTTATTTTTTACTATTTTCAAGCCTAGACAACTTTTGACCTAGGCAACTATTAACTCACCAGCCCTCAAATTGAAGCTCTCTTCTGATACTTTCATGTTAGTAATACACATTTTTGGCTTACGCCTTCAAACACTGAGTGGATAAACTTAAACCATGGCTAATTTTCGTTAATTTTCCCCAATGTTAAATTCCTATAAGAGAATTTTAACTGCCCTGCAAAAAAGTTTGGCAAGCGATCGGCGATGCACGCGCGCATTTTCTCGCATTGAAAGGTTTAAAGAACCGAAAAAATTTAGTCTGGTAGGCATGCCCTCAATTTAAAATTTTTTAACTTCCAGCACCCGAGTTGTGTACTGTCGGTCGTGGATTTGCACATATGCGTATTATACGACGAACTACTAGCTCTTTTCAACCTGTGACGCTGCGCTCCTTTCAGACTAGAATTGTGGTGTAGTTTCTCGTCGGGCGCTTTTAATTTCCGATTCCCTTTTGTTCTAGCCTAAACTTTAAGGTAGACTGTATGACATAGAGAACCGTTTTAAAGTGGTTCATCATCGTGAGCTCTCTTTTCCACTCGAGTAGAAAGGACAAAATTCAACATCGACTCTTCACGGTTCGAGCCACGCGCATAATTTGTATTTACCCAGAACAAACATAGTAAATATTGTGCAACAAGAGGGTGGGGGGTTGGCTTTTTCTAGCAAGTGTGATGTCTTGATCACGAGCGGGAGTCAATTAGGGCGCTGCATATGGCTTCATTTTTCATGTAATGCGTTCTCTCGACTTGCTGTAAACAATAATGAAAATTTTTGGCACGTATACGCATAATGGCCATTAACGCATCATTTTTAATTTTAAAAACTTTTTGAAAAAGTACAATTTAAAAAAAAAATGAGCGAGGTATGTGGTCCGCCGAACACACCAATTTTTTTCTCTACTAAAAGAGATTCGATACTCTGTGTGCGAAATTCGATTCCTTTTTTATGTTTAGAGAGTGCGAAATTGGTGGGCTTTTTTAGGCCGAGTTTGGAGTTTGCAATGTGAGTCAAGGCAAGTTAGTCCGAGCCGAGGGCGAGGGCGTTTACGAGCCGCAGACGAGTACTGCAACCACACGAGGCCAAAAAGCCCGCTTTGCCCTTGGTGCACACCATATTTTTTTGTAACGCATGTAACGAATTTTGCGTTTCAAACTGCACTTGTTGAATTTCACGCGAGTTTAGAAGATATGCCAATGAATTGAGTATCGGGCGCAAAAGTACTTTTGCGCCCGTTGCTGCATTTTTTCGCCTGCTGGTCGGAAAACGACTACTTTTGTCCATAATTTTAGGTCAAAAAATGCGAAAATCGTGCATGTGTTACAAAAACCATTTTATTAATACATAGATTCATGTAATATTATTTTTGTTTTAGAGCTTGAAATTGATGACAACACACCGGTTAACTTCGAGCAGAATGGTCAACAGTGGGACTATGGAGATGAATCTGAAATGAAAGGTAGTGGTAGTCATCTACAAATAGTTGCGGATTTTTATAAACATGATGATTTAGTAAGAACAAAATCTACCTAAAAGTTTTGATCGTTTCATCTAGAAGAAGTTCTATTTGTCGTCTGATTGGTCGGTTAAATAATACATAATTCTATAAAGTTTTTGTACTTTTTCGTTTGATAGATGAAATTATTTCAACTCAATTATATTTACATAATTAATTATAATTCTCTCTCACTTTTTCTGGCATAGTTATAATTGCCGCGCGCCGATTGCCAAAGAGAAACAAACAGAAAAAGGAACCTTGCACGTTGGAGTTAAAATTCCTCCTTCCCGTTTTATCTCCGGATATACTCCATGAAATGACTTAAAATTAAAGTAGTCTTTAGTTATAATAACATTCGATAATCATGATGTTTTAAGGAAAAGTTCAACATTTAGTTTCCGAGTTGTAATGATCAGAATAGTTCGCGAAACGCATCTAAAATCACTGGTGATCGAAAAAGCGCCATGAAAAAACGCACATGTGTGCTTAAAATATTGTTTTTAACGAATTGGTAAAACAAAAACAGAAAAACGAGCTTAAGTATACATTAAAATCCATTAAATAGAAGCTGAGATATAAGCAATGTAGTTTAATTTAAGCCCTGAATGGTTAAAAATGACCGCCTGGGTCAAAAGTTATAAGGATTTAAAAAAAGCAAAAATGGCGCAGGCTTTTCCTTGACCCAGTTATTTGAGATTATTCGTAGATATGTTCATAAGTGAAAATGCTCATAACTTTTGACTCAAGCGGTCATTTTTAACAATTCAGGGCTTAAATTAAAGCTCTTGTTCTACTTTTGTTTGAAAAGTTTATACTAAGTCCTTGTTTGTTGGTTAGCTGTATGGAAATCAAGAAGGGAAAGAAACAGTCGTAATTGATACGAATATATGTATATCGTTAAATAACAAAAAGGCACTCAATAAAAATTTTTAAATTAAAAATAGAATAAAAGAGCTTTATTTTAAGCCCTGGCTGGTTGAAAATGGCCACACCTGTGAAAAGTTATAAGCCTACGGTTTTGTGATCATTTTTTCAAATTCGTATCAAGGGGCGCGGTAGCGCCCCGATGGCAAGTATAAGTTTTATACACTGTGCCGTCGGGAGCGCGCCGCGACCTATTATACTTTGAATTTGCTAAATAACCTATTTACGTTTTGCGATATCTAGATATATTTTATTAGATCTCCTGTTGATGTTTATGTATGAGTATACAATTTCAAAGATTTTTTGATCGTTTGTAAAATAATTAAGTTTGAAAATTAATTTTGCGAAAAAAATTAATTTCTCGCCTCTCCGATTCTCTTTTTTTCTTTCTGTCAGTCATAGCTATAGATATACATACGATTATTTGATTATTACAAAGGCTACTTGATAAATTTTACAAATATAATATAATTTATATCATATGTCCTGTTGACTCATCTGTTGTATTATAGACGTAAAGAAGCTTGATTGATGTACACCCAACGGTAATAATTTTGAATGCCATGTCTTATCAGGTTAGGTTAATTGATGAGCTCATGCGAGTAAACACTCTGCGCGGAGCGCGAGTGCTCGAGTCTTTTTCTCATTTCATGGCTTGCAGCCGTTTCTTTATCGCTGCAAGGGTCGAATATGCATATGCTATGCAGTCCCTGGCGAGAAAAATCACGTGATTTATCACACGATCAATCACGTGATCAGGCACTTGATTTCTCACATGATTTATCACGTGATTTCTCACGTGATTATCTCACGTGAGAAGTCACGTTAAAAATCACATCAGAAATCACTCATAAAATTGAATTATTGATTTTAATTAAAATAAATTATTTTATTTTTACTAAACAATTATGTAAAATAGATTTGTTAATAATCCAAATAAATTGACCGCAAAAAAATTTAAAAAAAACGTTGCCCTAACCGAGGATCGAACCCCGGTCCTCAACTTCTCAATTCGTTATCTGCCTGAGCTATTTGTGCTGTTGTAAATATTGAAATTCTATACTGTTTTTACCTAAAAATATGTTTGATTTATGATTTTGTACAATTTACACGTATACTTCAAGATAAAAATTGAAAAGATTTAAAATATGTTCGAAGTTAAGATTGATATTTATAATCTAAATTTGATATTACTATTATATTATTTAGCATAGAATGATTATTCTAATTTATACAGATGAAAACGCATAATAAACTTATGTTTAATTGTAAAATTAGATTTTTTCATTTTATTAATGAAATTATTTTCCTTATTTTATCAATTAGCAGCAGATAGTCTATACACGTAAACGATAGATTACTGAGATTCATACATGATCATGATCTTCGAGTCATCATTAGGACAAATAAAAATAGCTCAGGCAGTAAGATAATGGATTGTCAAGTTAAGGACCGACCGGGGTTCAATCCTCGGTTAGGGCGTTTTATTTTAAATTTTTTTATTGCGGTCAATTTTTTGGATTATCATCAAATTTATTTTTCATAATTGTTTAGTAAAAACCAAATAATTTTATTTTAATTAAAAAAAATTCTATTTTATGAGTAACTTCTGGCGTGATTTTTAACGTGATTTCTCACGCGAGAAATCACGTGATAAGTCATGTGAGAAATCAAGTGACTGATCACGTGATTGATCGTGTGATAAATCACGTGATTTTTCCCGCCAGGGGTTACATGCAATTCTTGGAGCCCATGCTTAGTAGCCGACAGAAAACCACCTGTAGTTCCAACATATTCTTATTCCCGGAAGATAATCATTCAGTGCAAGCCCAGCTGAGCTGATCGAGCAGCAGAACAGTCAATATTCCAATCAGAATTCAACAGATAGAAAAGTCTTACTTATATACTAATTCAGACGCCAGCTTCCTTTCTGTATTTTTTTAATTGTCCCCTGGATTTTTCAACTCGATATGTTTCTATTTATAGTGCTTATTGAAAATAACTTGGTTTTCCTCCTAGCAAATACTTTCTCTGTTTGTTATTAACAATAATAATGGATAATTCATGGTTTATTGAAAATATCTCAAAAACTACTATACCTACAAAAAAATCATCGCGATTGAAAGTTGCTTGAAATATTGAAATGCATAAATTATCATCTGACGTATTTCCGCGTAGAAGCAGTTTTTGCAAAACGTAACTCCTGGCATCATGTCCCTAAAATTGTTCAACTGGATATTGTTGTAATCGAGCAGCTTATTACAAATAAACTACTCTTATTACGAATAAAGTTATTAAAACTTGTTGAAGACAAAGTGCATAAAGTATTAAAGCATTTTAATGCGGGTGTAGTAGATTTTGCTAAAATCAAACCTAAACTTTTAACTATTTTATATACTGTAACTCAAATTGAATTTTTCTTTAAACATTTCTTTATAAGTTAATTTCAAACTCGTTAAAAGGTTATAAAATCAGTTCAAAAAAACACCTTTTACAAGGTAAAATGTTGGTAACTATAAGTTATGGCTCCATCCTCACAAATCTGTATCTTTGTAATATGATTCTTATTTCTTCTTAAAAATTTACGATATTCTGAAAGAAATTGTCAAATGTTTGTAGCTTACAAAAGTTTCTCTATATATTCTCAGAAATATACATACGTTAGTGAATGTAGTGAAATCAGTTTTGAAAAGGTGAAGCATTAAAGATCAGCAGGTAAGCTAGAATCAATCATAACTAATAGTTATGAAAAATAAGATTAGAGTTTTTTTTAGACTCTATGGTCCCCATGTTCGAGAAACCTGCACTATTTTGGTATCGTACTTTGAGGCCTTCGTGGCAAACGTACCAAGATTTCAAGAAAGCTGCTCTCAATAATTATAGCAGGACGAAAAGGAATAAGCGAAGTCTGGTGGTTGAAGCTCATCTACGCACACAAGGTGCAGACGAGCCAGTGAGAGACTATATAGTCTCCCTTCTCACGGTTTTAAGCCGATTTGACCAGCCATGGGATCCGCAGGACCAAGTAAATCTAGTCATCGACAATATACTCTCGAAGCTTAAAAAGAAGATGAAGATTTACCGGGGAAGACTTACCAATACTCAAGAACTCCTCGACAAAGCTCAAGAAGCAGAAGACGACGAAGACGGCCAGTGGAGGCCGCCGCCTCCAGCCGAGCAGAGCATGCTGCCGGAAACAGCTTATAGGCCTGCTAATAAAGCCGCCAAAGCCAAGCCGGCCAGCGTTGCCTCGTTGGACGCGAAGTTATCGTCTCTGACAGAAGAAGATATGGAGAAGCATTTTGAGAAGTTTTTCCGGAAGAAGACTCAAGAGCTAAGCTCTCCCAGCCGCAACACGTCAAAAGCAGGGAAAAATTCTCCACAAAAGGAATCTTCCTCGACCGAAAAGAAAACGCCACCTAAACGGCGGCCGAGGTCGTGGAGGAAAACGTGGTAGAGGCGGCTGGCAGCGGGGAGGTAATCGAACGGAGGCGATTACTCCCAAGTCTGATAAAAATAGGGACAAACCGGCTGGACCTGATGGCGATAGAATTCTCTGCTGGAATTTCATCTTCAGAACACTAAGTTCTCCTGCCCAGAATGTGCAAAAGAATTGTCAAAAGCGAGAAAGAGAGCGAGTAGACAAGGTCCCTACCGCTCTAGAGGATCCGCGGACCTTCAACACTAAAAGCGTAACAGGAGTAGCGCAAACACTACATGGCACGGCGAATGACTCATCGCTAGCCACGAGTAGCTCGACCGATGTGGAGGCGTCTTGCGATGGAGGTACTGTAGCTAGCGCTTTAGTAGAGAAGTACCCACGGTGGTGGTTAGCCGTAGGGGTTGGCCAATACAAATTAAGAGGACTCTACGACACTGGAGCCTCGCGTACAGTCATCGGCCCCATAGACATATCGCTCCCTGCTTCATTAAATTTGCGAGTACGACCTCATGTGGGCCCTGGGGCTAGAGCAGTCGACGGTCATTACGTCCCCATAGTGGGTAGCGTCAGATTGCCCTTCACTGTAGGAGGAATAACTCATTCAATCGATGTTCTTATTTTAATGAAGTCGATACTGAATGCACATTGGGAGAGAGCAGAAGACCCAGCGTGTGAACACAGAGAGAGAGAGAGAGAGAGCCACGCGCGTGTCGCGAGAGGGAGAGTGGGAGATAGCCCACGCGGGTCTCGCCGCTGCGTCCCGCGCGAGACAAGTTCGATTCGTTCCGCCGAAGGGTACAGTCGAACGTTTTCGCTTTCTTCCTTGTGTCGGGAACCCTCGTGATCTTTGCGTACGCGGAACCCGCAAGATTGCCTCTAGAAAGCTGTGTCCTGGTGTGTCGCCAGTGTTACCACTCTGAGTGCAACTTCACGCCGCGTGTCCGTTACGAGCTGAGCGACCGCTGCCGCTCGTCTTTCCGCCATAGTCGGACGTACACTCAAGGCCACGAGGCATCAACTCTGCTGCACAGCGAGGGCCCCGGTCATCCGCTTGCGCCGTTCAAGACGAGCCACGAGACATCCGAGCGAGACTACACGGAAGCGAATGTAAGTACCTACTCGATCGCTGATCTCTCTCTCTCTCTCTCTCTCTCTCTCTCTCTCTCTCTCTCTCTCTCTCTCTCTCTGCATTAGGCTTCGCTTTGGCTCTCTTTCTCTCTCTCTCTCTGCATTAGGCTTCGCTTTGTCTCTCTCTTGCCTTGTGCCGCTACTGTATTTGGCTGGTTTTACAATACACGAACATAAATCTAAACTTCACCTGCTCTTTGTGATTTTACGCCTGACTCTCTGCCTTTTCCCCGCGCTCACCCATCTAGGATATGCGTTTACTTCATCCGCGATTAAGCTACGCAGCATAAGCACTCACGACGCCTCCGCGGGCTCACGTGCACAAGGACGAGCACGTACAGCATACTGCGCTACGGGCCAGGCTTCGTATAGCCTTCAAGAAGCCTGTTACGAGCTGCTGCATCAATTCCTCTCGATACTCTTTAGATCAGTATACTCGTTACTGATCCTTTATACACGGTAGTAAGCACCGTTATAGTGTTTATCCCACTTCATGTTATAGTCTATTATTAAACCTAAATATTTACAACTGTCTACTCTATTTATTACATTATCACCAATTCTGATGTTTAAGGTGCCAGGCACATTATCACAGTAATTGCCATATGCAATATATACGGTTTTATTTACATTGAGCGATAATTTATTTAGGTTTAGCCATATTGCCACCTTACGAAGATATTCATTTAATTTTTCTTGCGCAGCTGTCCACGAGTTATCACATGAGATGATAACTGTATCATCAGCGTAAGATAATATTGTTTCATTTTGCATATCTATCCGTAGGTCATTCACGTATAATATGAAAAATAGAGGGCCAAGTATTGTTCCTTGTGGAACCCCTATCATAATTTTTTTATACTCACTCTTGCCGTTACTTATCTTTGCACATTGTTTCCTATCAGATAGATAGCTGCTGAGTAATTTTAATGCTTCTCCTCTTACACCGTATCTTTCTAATTTATCCAGCAGTATACTGTGATCTACCGTATCGAAGGCTTTAGCCAGATCTAAGAACGCAGTTATAATCGGTTTGATTTTATCTAGGTTTTTATATATAATATCTGATAGACAATTGAGAGCATCCTTCGTTCCTCTCTGTCTTAAAAAGCCGAATTGTCTATCAGATATTATTTTGTGCTTCATGATAAAATTATAAAGTCTATTGTATATGATTTTTTCAAGTATTTTGGCAATGTTAGAAATTAGCGATATTGGTCTATAGTTGCTAATACAACTATTGTCTCCCGATTTATATATAGGTACAATATCTGCTTTTTTCAGTGCATTAGGCCAGATTGATTGCTGTATGCATAGATTAAATATATACTCTAACGGTTTTGATATATGTTTCGATAAAGATTTGATAGTTATTGCACTAATATTATCTACTCCATCAGCCTTTTTTTCATTGCAATAATTATATTTTGAATTTCATACATATTAGTTGGATTAATAAAAATTGAGTAGTTGTTTCGAACATTCTTGAGCGATTGTCTTTTCAGCTAAACCAATTTTGTCATGATTAATTTCCCTTATATCAATATTAAAATCTCCAAATATACATTGATTTTTTATATTAACCTGTTTAGTCAGGAATTTTCTTACTGAATTAGTAAACTCAGATTTCGATACATCGTGGCACCTGTACGATTGATTCGATTGATTCTTTTTGTAAATAATGTTATTTTCAACTAAATATGTTAATTTATTTAAATCTTTATTATCAGAGTTTTTCGAAATTATTTGATTTAAATACTCGTCATCGCGTTGATACTCTGACAAGTGTTTAAATTTATAAAACAAGTCTTTTGAAAATTTCTGTCTTTTCATAATTGCGATAATGATTTCATCCGGTTTTCGTTTATCGTCTGAATTATATGTTGGATGTCGACTAAGCATGTCGGCAACCACATTTTCTTTTCCCGATACATGATCATTTTGTATACTATATTCTTGCGTGCCGAGAATCCATCTGTGGATCCGATTTCCGATGAATTTACACTTGAATAAGAAAATTAAAGCTTTATGATCAGTCTTTATATATACTTTAGCCTCGCGTAAATATGTACTAAGTTTCTGCAGGCTCCATATAATCGCGAGTAATTCTTTTTCCGTCGTAAAATATGTAAGTTCTGCTGCTTTTAATGTTCTACTAATGTATATAATAACCCGTTCATCTCCTTTGTTATCAATCTGCGAAAGTGCACCCGCGATTGCGAAATCGGAAGAGTCACTGCGAAGATATACGGCTTTGAAGGATCAGGATATGCAAGACAGACATTTTTTTCAAAAAGTTCTTTTACAGGCTCAAAGGCTTTTTGTTGTCTGTCCCCCCACCCCCAGTTCTTTTGTATATCTTTTTTCAATAATTCCAATGATGGAAGTAGTTCATTTGCATGATTGTTCTCGAATTTGGCGTAAAAATTTATTGTTCCGAGAAAAACTTGTAGCTGTTTTATGTTTCTTGGAATAGGGTAATTTTTTATTGCTTCTATCTTATTTTCTTGTGGTCTGATTCCCTTAGTCGAGAGAATAAAACCGAAGAATCTTGTTTCTTCTTTAAAAAATCCCGTTTTCTCAAAATTTAACGTGAAATTCCATTTAATTAAACTTTCTAATAATCTTTCTAAGTGATTCAAGTGATCTTTTTCACTTTTTAAAATGCACAGAAAATCATCCACGAAATTCAATATGAAATCACCGAGATTTTTTGTAACGTGGAATAAACCGCGAATTAAAGCCGAACTGCTTATTTTTGTACCGAAAGGAACTACTTCAAATTCGTATAATTTTCCTTCGAACATGAATGCAGTGTACAGCTTACTTTCCTCGCTTAGAGGTATTTGCCAAAAACTTGACGTTAAATCGAGACTCGACATGATTCTACACCGCGACATTGTTGTAGAAGTTCTTCTATGTTTGGAGGTGATTCAAGATCATCCTCAAACATTTCATTTATTTTGCGTGCATCTAAACATAAACGAATTGTATTGTTCTTTTTTATTACCGGTACAAATGGACTTCTGAAATTACTACTTGACCGACGTATAATTTTCCAATTTAACATTACTTCAATCTGCTCCCGTAACTTACTTTTTATATTCATATTTACTGGATACGGAGGAATGAAGAAAGGTTCAGGATTTTCTTTTAATTTTAGTTTATATTCAAAACCGACTAATCTTCCAGGTTTTTTATAGAATACTTTACGATATTTTTGAATTAAATTTCTTAGTTTATTGATCGTTTCTGGATTTTTTACTACACAGGATTTAATTTTTTCGTTGATTTCCATATCAGTAATATCGTATGGATCAACTAATGAATTACGATCATTTTGTCGATACGTTAATTCATTTAAATAAAGTGAGTGAGAATCAAATTCATAGGTGTATCCTCCTCGAGTATCTCTATATAGCGATGATCCATGTTTGATTCTAATAAACTTTTGATTTTATAAGATAATTTTTCAATTTTATCATTTATATGTATTATGATTTCATCATTTTTTGTATCTATAATAGTACCAAATTCTTTGATTGAGTCGATTCCGAGAATACAATCACAGATTAACTTTGGAATTATTAGGAAAATTAAGTCTTTCATACAAGTACCAATTTGTGTACATGACATTATTTGTTTGTTTAAACGAGTTGATTTTAAGTCAGTCGCCCCTCGAATTATTGTACCCACTATAGGTAAGGTAGGAATATTTTTAAATTTATCAATGTTTAACAGATAGAAATTTTCTGAAATGCATGTAATTTGACTTCCGGTGTCGACCAAAGCTTTTTATTGGAATATTATTAATTTTAATCTCAATTTCCGGACAAGCGCAAATCTCATTTTTAATTTCGTCATCTGATTCGTATAATAAATCCTCTCGAAGATTATTGAAAATTGTGCAAACTGAAATTTGTTTATCAGTTGTTCCTTGTATATTTGAAATATTTTTTAGGTTATTTTCCGAGGCACAAGAAACAACTGTTATTGATTTTTTGTAAACGCACCCCAAGTATCTTCTAAGCAATGATTTAACGAATCTTCTAATGAGAAGTTTGTCGTAATGTGTTTCGAGGTTACTGTTTTAGGTTTTGTGCCCGTTTCTTTAATAGTAGGTTTTGTCGGATTGCTCGTTTTTGCCTCGATTACGTTTAACGTTTGCATTTGAGGAGTCTTCTTTGCAAAATTTTTGTTTTGAAAATTTGATTGTTGATTTGTAGCTTTATTCGTTTGATAATTTCCAGAGGATTCTGTGTTCAAATCGTCGGAATTGAATTTTTTCTTAAAAAGAGATTGTTTTTTACTATGACCGTTATTTTTAAAAGCAAGTAATTCAAAAAAAAATTTATCTTGTGTGTTTATATTTTGTGATTTAACTGTAAAACGGATATCCCAGTCAAAATGGTTTGAAATTTTTCTCACAAGTTCAGCTTATGAAAAGTTTCGTTCTAAATCTTGCGCGAATCCCCAGACGTACGTAACATATTCAAGATGAGAGTATTTTGAACCAGAATTATATCTGTTGTACTCAACTTTCCGTGACCACTCATCTTGGATATCTTTGTTCCAAAATCGGGCTTTAAATTTTCTTTCAAAATCAGATATATTATTAATTGTGTATTGTGCAATGTCGAACCACGAAGAAGCCGTGTTTTCTAACGTTTGACTATTTATTATATTCATTTCAGAGCCATCCACGTTTAAAACGTCTATGTATCTCTTAAGATTGCGTAAATACCGCATTGGTTTTTCTTTACTGTCAGCTTTAAATGTTGGTGGTTTGAGTTTAGGTGATTTAGACGTAAAACTTAGGGTTGTGTTATTTCCGTCCAGAGTAATTTCGTGATTTGATGACCGAATCTACCCGTCTAAAATCATAAAAGTATATAAATGCATAGTTTGTTTGCAGCTTGTAGTATAGTTATAATTTTACAAACTGATAACGCGATTTATTCATTAATTATTTGGCACTAAACTGTATATTTTTCGATTTATACAGTTCGCTTCATGTGCATAATTTATGAATAGATCAAGTGTCTATTTGTTTATTTTAATTTTATTATATATTTTGTTGCGACAGGTGGTCGGTGTGAAACTACGATTGTTGCAGTAAAGTATGTCATTTTGCAGAGTTATATATATATATACTAATTTATAAAATTTTAAAAATAAAAAAGAGTTAGAATAAATATTGAGGCTGTAAACGAATAAAATGTATAAATTTCATTAGTAAATTCAAGAGTAAATTCATTTATTTATAATATTTTCTTAAACTAATGCGCAGAAGAGCTTTATTACTAAGTTTTAGATATAGTTGTTTGGTATCGATTTGTAGAAGATTTCACAAGCATTACAATTATAATATTGAAATATTTATACAATACTCAGCTCAACTGTTATTAATGATAAATAAAATGCTTGGGAAATTTTATACAAATTGGCGTGCATCGAAGTCATAAAGGAGAGGCTGTAGGCGGACCGAAGCTGCGTAGGAGGAGAGATGCGAAAATTCGGCGTAAGTGAGGGAAAGCTCAAATATAACGGCTTCCCCCACTCGCTAATTTTCGGCATCTAGGCGGAACGCGACCCCAACAACATCGGGAAGGGAGAACTCTAGGCCCTTCGTGCTGCGAAACATCTTTCTAGTTCGACACTCCGGTCCCGGCTCTAAGTAAGCTCGGTAGTTTTCTCGCGCTTGTACGCGATAGTTAGTAGATTCTCGCGCTTGTACGCGTAGTTTTAGATTTGAGCTAACTACGCACGATTGTATTTTAATATAAAATATAAAGTAGTTGTAATTGAATTCGTGAGTGTTCTGTTGTTATTATTTTAACAAGAGCCTTCATCCCTCCACGTTAGAACCAAAGAAGCAGTCAGCGTCAAAAAGTAAGTAAGAATCTATTTTTACTGTCCTAACTTTTCTATTACTTTCTAATACTATCACTTGGATAAATGAACCTATTAACACCGGGTCATTTTTCCCTTTTCTCCACCTTTTAGAATTTAGATCCGATTAACCCCGGGTCATTTTCTAAAAGTTTTATTTTCCTGTCACTTATTCTTTATCATTCACAAATATTCAAAGCATCCAGCTATTGCACGAAAGTGTAGGCTAAAGGTGTAATAACTAAATAAGTGCGGTAGCATCGTTAGATGTTACACACTTTTAAAATATTTGTATGCGATTCCAAAGTCATCAATTTAAACTTTCTTAAAGTACAAATCTAAGGAGTTATTCTATTCCTAAAGTGTAAACTGATTTATTTATACTTCCTAACGTCAATTTTTCTACTTTGGGGTCTTTATAGTATTTCTTTCTCGTCCGTTGTTCTCGTCTTTTGGTCCAGTGGCACACACTACGTGAACTCGCAATCTTCTTGTCCCACCAGTATACTGGTGGTCGTCCAGTTATGTCACTCTTTCAAGCATAGCAGCAACACATGCTCGGGTGATGTTTACCATCACCTGCTCCGCCTTGCTGTTTGCCGTTCCAGACAGTTGCATTTCTTCTAGTGCTAACAGGAACATCTCCTTATCGTAATTCTTCGTTTTCCAACTAACTCTATTGGTCGTTTACTCGCGCTGAGTCCCTGTTTTAATATTTCTACCTACATTATTATGGCCTAGTGATTACTATGTGTGTAGTGCTCACTTACTGTCCATGAAGCAACTGAGCCAATAAGGCTGCTGCTAACAAACGTCAGGTCGACAATAGACCCTGCGTCTCCTCTTCTAAATGTGTGGGTGCATCCTTGGTTAACTAGGACCAAATCCAGGAAAGCGATTGCTTCTAGGAGTATTCGACCTCTGTGGTTAGTCCTTATGCTGCATTACTCCACAGCCCACGCATTGAAGTCGAATGCAATCAGTACCGGTTATCTCCCTACTGCCTCTTGTATGAGCCGATATAGTAATTGTTCGAACCGTTCGATTGGAGCGTTAGTTAAAGCGTAGCAGCTGTAAACAGTGACACCTGCTACTTTAACCCGTATAAATCCTTTTTCACGGGTCTTCATTTTTCCACAGAAAGCAACGTTTCCACATGCCCAGATTGCTGCTTTACCCGTAGTGTCCATTACCTACGATGGTTCTTTTAGATCCTTATATTGTTCGCACACAATAGCTAAGTCTATCTTTTTTTCACGGACATACTGATTGAGTAGGTCCTGTGCTCTTTCATAGTGGTTTAGATTAATCTGCACTATCTTCATTTTCGTTGGTTTTTCTGATTTTTTAATGCGGCTCGGTAGGCTGGGCATGTATAACTACTAGCTGCATGGTCACTTTTTCAATTCTCAATATTTTTATTGGCTGAGAATGCACTTCAGCTTGTTTGTGCAACTTTTCGCTACATGTCCTTCCGAGTTTACCCGTTAAGTTTTGAAATTCTTCCGTAAAAGTTTTGTTAGAATTTTCGATGCAGGTTTTTAAGTTTTGTAACGTTTTATCGAATTTAAGAAGTGTATTGTTATATGTTGTGTATTCAATTTCGAGTGATTTAATTCGTTTTTCGTTTGATTTAATTATTTTCAATAAATTCTGGCTCGTATTTGTCAAAGCAGTTATTTTTGAGGTTATGTCTTGTTTTAAATTCATTAATAAGACCTCTGCGTCCTCTTCGTGTTTTCTAATTTTCATATCTATTAGTGTTTCTACGTTTGCCGAGGAGCTAGTTCCTGGTTGAGCCTCGAGACGAAGTTCGGAAAACTTCAGAGCTACTTTAGTGTCGATCGACTTTTCGACAATTTCTTTAAATTTATATAGATCATTGTCATCTGGTTTATTTAACATGCTCGTGTCTATTTCGTCAACTCTCATTTTAAGAGTGTCATGGTTTATGTTTAAAGTCATGTATTTTGAATCAATTTTTTCGACCCGTTCGTTAATCTTTTTATATTTTGTATCTAGATCTTTGACGATTTCTGACGTTTCGTCTGCCTTTTCTAAAAGATAGTTTAGAACTTCGTGTACTTTTCGTGTCCAGTTGGCGTTTGATAAAGGATCGTTGTTCATCGACTGATTCGTGTCATCTGTAGTAAGCACTGCATTAAAAGTTTCGTTTAACTGTGCTTTTAGATTTTCCGCGGCTGCACTACGAGTAATCATGGCGCTTTTTCGAAGCGTGCTAGAAAATATGGTATTACCCGATTCCGCTATTTTAATATCGTTTATGCCTCCGTGAACGTCTGTATAATTTATTAAATTGTTATATAAAAAAAAATTTATTGTATTAGGTTAGAATGAACACAGCTTTTTCTGAACACTAATAAAATCATGAATAAGATTTGAAATAATTTCATGGTGTATATTTACGTCTTTATTCATTTTCCTAATGTTTTTCATATCATCTACGAGTATACACAAAAGTTGAGTCATGATATCACTTTCGTATTTTTATTTATTAAAGATTTTATTGTGTCTTACTTTAGGTTGAATATTTTCGTTGGTTATATCATTTAATTTATTGTTTAAAGTTGCAATTTCAAATTCAAGATCTTTTATCCATTGATCTTGAGATCGTGAACGAAAAAATAAGACATCCAAAGCTCTTGAAATTTTCAATAATTGAATCTTCCGGTTAATCTCATTCACCCGGCTTTGCTTTGTGGATTCTATGATCCATTGATCCATTGATCCATTTATATTTTATAATTTTCAATGACTGCAAAATATGCAGACTGTACGTAGAAATAATAACAGATCTGTATCTTGCTAAAACTATATACTGTATAAAACGGTAAATATTTTTGTCAATAATTATTGATTTTACTCTAAATGTTGCACATCCATTTTAAAAACCAACAATCCTGGCAGGATCGCCATTGAAACGCTCATCACTTCTTCTTACTGGTCCTTGGTACTTTTTTAATATTAGATTTTGTTAAAAGAAATAATAAGTCTAATATTTATCAGAAAAAGTGATAAACATTTGCAAATCTGAACCATGGATCCGAATTCAGATTTGGAATAAATTGATTTTACTTTAAATTATTATTTAACGAATAATATAGAAAGAAAATTGATTTTAAATGAAATTAATAATAATAATAGTAGGTCCAGGATTGTGGATAATGGATATGCAACGCAATAATTATAAACTCTTGTTTATATTTAAAATAGTGTGTATATTAACAAAAATAATTTAACATAAGAATAATGCCTATTGTTGCTATTATTCTTTTTAAATTAAATTTAGTTACAATTTTGTTTATTTTTTGATGAAGACTTCTGTTATGCGATTATTAAATATTATTAAACTCTACGCTTAATTTTGCTGTAGAGTATGTGTTAGAGCGCTTAAAAGTGCTGCTCGAATTTTATAATTATTTAAATTCTACGCTTAATTTTGCAGTAGATTTCTGTATATGTACTAAGGCGCTTAAAAGTGCTGCCAGAGTAGAATAGGGCGCTTGAAAGTGCTGCCGCTAGTGATTGAACACAGGCCTCGCATGGCCTTTTATAGGGCGCTAAGCGAGCGCTGATTGAGCCGCCGAAAATATTCGCACATTCACACAATCATACTATCATTCATTCATATTTACATTTATCATTCATACAAACATACTCGGGTGCGCACGACTCGCCGTCGCTCGCTTACGCTCACATATACATATAAATAGTATTACGCAACGCGCTGCTGCTGATGCTGGCTTCGTAGCTGGAGAGAGAAGGTGGACGCGGACGCACACGTACGCGTCGATGGCCCGCCGTCGCTGCGTTGACTACTGCGTAGCTGCTGGTTTCGTAGGAGGTGAGAAGAGTGGGGACGGCCGAAACATTCCGTACGATCGCTTTATAGGCAGAGTCGGATGTTTTTTAGGATTTTTGAAATGTATATGTTCTAGGGAGTTACACGCCGGATCGGGTATAGGGCATTACAGGTGGACTAGAAATCGATACAAAATATGAAGAAATGCAGACGATACCAGTCGGCTTATTCACGAAATTCAGCAACTTTAAATTAATTTTTTGGATACTTGTCCCCCACCTAGACTTCTGCCATTTTTTTTTACAGTTTAACAATGATGTAAGGAATCCATAGTCAAAATGGTAAAACCTTATGACGTCACTTTGCATAAATATTTTGCAACTCAGGGCACTTCTGCCACCATTTTGTTCCCCACCTACGCTTCTGCCAATTTTTTTTCCGAGTTTCTCTTGTTTCAAGGAATGTTTGTGTAAATTTTCAAGCTTGTACCAGATGACGACCGTGGTTCGCAAAATTTACCTGTTTAATTACTAGGACTTCTGCCGAGCAGGCTATCGACTCTTTGATACATATCGAATCGATATCAAAGGAGAACAGGCTTAAACCTTATCACGACCGTTTTTAGATGGCCGGCTCTTGGACTATCAGTTATCGCGTCACGTAGAAAAACGACTTTTTTCAGTTTTTGTTGTTTTTCTCAGGATCTACTCCATGAAATGACTCAAAGTTAAAGTGGAGAATAGTTCAAAAAACTTTGAATAATCATATTTTTTTTAGAAAGATTCAACATACTCAAATACTGCGGAACTCGGCGAATGAATCCAAGTCATACTTTGATATATTATATATGGCTGCGATGAAATAATTTGAAGGTAGCTACATGCTGGTGTATTAGCAGCTTTTTTCTTGAAGAAATTCGTTTGTTTTTGACACTCTGTGGCGAAATTCGATTTCTCCTTGCTGCGTAGCGTGTGCGAAATGCCTAACTTTCGCACTAGTGCGTGAAATTCTGAATTTCACGCACGTTCATCTGCTAAGAACGTATATTCGCACACTCGTGTCAAAATATAGTATACGATACTCGTGCACGTAGGTGATCATCACACTCACTTTGTCATCCTCGCTACGCCCGGGCGACAAAATGCACTCGTGCGCAAATCACCTACTTCGCGCACTCGTATCGTAATACACTAATTTAAAATAATTATTAATTTATTGAAGTAACTGAATAAAAGTTACTAAACCTTATGGTAAAATATTATTTAAAAAGGTATTTTATTTTTATATTGTTTAGTTAATTTGATATATATTTTAGACACATACATCTTAGTCTTAGTCTGTTTGACACATAAAGTTATAGACTAAATTATTTTATTTGTAAAGGGGTTTACGAATGTTTAATGTTAACAGAATTCTTTTATCTACAGCTGAGTTAACAAATGGATAACAGATTTCCTTGGGTTGAAAAGATCGAGGATCTAAAATATTTGCGATGTAAGCTTTACGGAATTGAAATTACAGGTACCAAATATTGTATTGAAAGGCATGCTAAGCGCAAACATCAAGAATTGGGTATTGCGGATATACCGAAGTCAAAAAAGAAAATTTGCCAGGAATGCAATTGAAAGAAATGTATTACGATTATGCAGCTGCAGTAAAGAAAAAGTGGAATGAGAACGAGGATTACAAAAAAAAAACATTGATTTGAGTAAGATTGAGAATAATATAGTTACTTATATCCCATGTAAAGTAGATTTGAATGCCAAGAATAGCATCATTGATGTGACAAGTGAAAAACACTCGATTAGTACTGGCATTAAGCCTGATTCTTTCAAACCCGATGTCGCAGCCGCAGAAATAATGTATACAAGTACGATGCTAGAAAACAATCTGTCCTTTCTGCAAGCTGAAAATGTACTTCGTAACTTTAATGGAATGATACCTGACTCAGAACTCCTTAAAAACATGAATATTGGAAGAAAAAATGTCGTGCTATGGTAGAAGACATTCTTGCTCCAGCACATAAAATCCGCTTAACCAACATTTTGGAACATACAGAATTTTCTGTTTGTATCGATGAATCAACGGACGTTTCGATTCATTCATCAACATGCATTTTGGTTAGATATTTAGATATAGAGAATAAAAGAATTCACGATACGTTATGGGATGTGATTCCCGCTTACGTTAAAGGCAAGAAAATTAAAATGGATGCTCAGTACGTATTTGATAGTGTAATACAAACCTTTCAAAATGCTGATGTGTCATTAGAGAATATAATTGCTTTTTGTTGAGACACATGCAATTTAATGATGGGTGAGAAAAACTCAGTATCAACGAGATTTAAAGATCTTCTACCAAACGTAAGCATTGTAAAGTGTGAATGTCATATAGAGAACTTAGTTGCTCAAGATGCAGTTACATTTTTTTCACCAGAAATTATACAGCTTGTGACGAGCATATACAATTACATAATGAGCAGTGCAAAACGTGTTACCGATTGGTATACATGCCAAATAGACTTAAGTCTTGACGCGTTGATAGTTATAAAGTACAATCCCCTTCGATGGCTATCATTGTATCAAGTTATAATGCAAATATTACGCAGAAAATTAGCTTTAATTACATATTTCGAAAATGAAATTATAAACAACGACAAAAATCCTGATGAAACTGCTTCATCTATCTATGAGCAACTGAAAGATCCACGCATTCATGCTTCTTTACTCTTTCTAGAAGTTATCCTCTCTAGATTAGTAAGAGCCAATGAAGTATTACAAAGTGAGAAACCTATTATAAGGGAAAAATTTTCAGAAATGACGCAAGTATACGATGATTTTTTGAAAATGTATATGACAGAAGACTATGTCAACAATACAAAAATTGAAGAAATTAATCCAGAAGAATAAAGTCAGTTTTTGGAATTGTCTGAAATTTATATTGATAAAAAAACTGAAAAATACTTCAACGCATGTAAGAAAGTACTGAAAGATAAAGACAATACTGACATTAACGAAAGTGAGTTAAATTTTAGAATGTGCCAACTAACGCTCATTAGATGTTGTAATAAAATGAAAGAAAAACATAGTACAGAAGATTAAAGATTCTTCTTCAATGAAACAAATGTTTTAAATAAAAATTTAAAAAATAATATTGCGACCTTCAAGAGGCTTTTGAAGCATTCCCACAGTTTAAAGCATCAAAGGACTCGGACGCAAAAACAAAAATAAATGAGGAATGGTCTTTAATTACAGAATACAAATTTCCATATGAGGTTGAAGTCAAATTAAAAACTGCTGAACAAACAGATGCATTTTGGTTTGTCCTTAATGATTATTGTGATAAAAGTAATAAGAAATTATTCGAAAATGTATCTAATTTTGCACTAAGTGTCCTTTGTATTCCAAATGCTAATGCTGCACCTGAAAGATTATGGAGTGCGCAAGGGTTAATTAAGACGAAAATTCGAAATAGATTATCGTTCCAAGTTTTACGTGCGGTTTTATTATCACGACAGTACATAAAAGATAAAGGAGGTGCACTCAAATTTGTACCCGATAATGATATGATAGAATTAATGAGATTTTTACATATTAGTAAAACAAAATCTAAGAGTAAACAAAGCAAATAAGAAGAAATTGTACAACGCGAGTATGATAATATTGTTTTAAGTCGTGAGTTAATAGACGCATGTGTCAACGAAGAAATAATGTTTAGAAAAAAATACACTGATCTTGACGACTCAAACGATATGTGTGAAATGACATTTTATGATGACGATGAAGAATTTTTTACAACTTTTGATAATGAAATGACACAATTACAAGTAGGCACATCTGAAGCAAAAGTGGAGGTTGAAAATGAAGAGAATTTCACATGCTGACCTCATTAATTATAATAAATCGCAGACTAATCCAGCAGAAATTGAGGAAAAAACCGATTTCAGAGACTTCAACAATACTACTGCAGATTATTGTAATGAAAATTCAAATTTCGGAAAAGAAACATTTGAGGTCCAGGTGAAAGAAATTGAAAATGATTTATTTTCAGATGCTAATGATGATTATTATTATGATATACCTCAGATAAAAGTTAAGGGATTTGAGAAACCGGCACAAAAAGAGACAAATGAGATACTACATGACTCTGTAAATATTAAGACAAATGTAAAGAATTTGTTTCGAACAAAGATAAGGAACCTTGTAAGAAGGAGAATATTCTAGAAAGCACTGTCAAGCACTTTATTCCTTCAACGGCATGTGGGCAAGTGCATCAAGGAAAATTATTTATGCCTTATGAAACTAATGGTCATTGGTGTTTGTTCATAGCTGACGTAGATAGGGGAGTGTTGCATCATATTGACCCCTTGCTTGTAGAACAGAAAAGCAAAAAGAGCAGACGAGCAATTCTTTGTGTCGAAAGTTTCTTAAAATATCTGAGTCTTTCAAAGCCAATGACTAACAATAATTTGCAAATTAATTGGCGTTACGAGGTATTTACAATTGAACGACCATTACAACATGACTCATTTAATTGTGGGATATATGTCATGTACTATATGGATTGCATAGGTCGCGAAGAACAGTTTGATTTGAATTTTGATCCACAACTATACAGAACAAAAGTGGCAAGTGTATTAATTACAGAATCGGAATGTATGAAAAACGTATGTATATACTGTTTCACGGAAAGAATTTTTAAAAAAGTATTATGCATATGCTGTAAAAGATTTGCCCATCTGCAATGTTTAACACGTCATGGTATTGATGTTCCAACGAACATAAATTCATATAAATGCAAACTGTGCTTAAAAAATAAAATTAAGTAAATATAATTTGAAAGAATTAAATTACAAAGCATATAATTTATTAAACGTAGAAGAAATGATTAACTTTCTGACGTGCTAACATGATACCAAAGAAAAATATATGGAGGCGTTTAACGCCGTGCAATCAGAGGCGTTTAACGCCGTGCAATCAGAGGCGTATAACGCCATGCAATT
>QLYP01000182.1:0-23779 GCA_016647725.1 Nasonia giraulti | reverse complement strand
TTTAACGCCGTGCAATCAGAGGCGTATAACGCCATGCAATTGGAGGCATTTAAGGGGATGCTGGCGCAAAAGCTTCGCAAATCAACCACAGGGTATTTTGTATTTCACTACTACCATCCTCACCACAAGCAGCGCAAGAAAGGAGGCTTGAATGCGCGCGCATAGTAATGCAAGAGTGGGAAGATGAAAGCGCTCTACTCAGGAGAGTATTGGAATGAAAGTTTCAAATCTCTCCATGAAATCGATTTTTGTTATGATACAATGAGTGTTATTAAATAAATTAAACGAGTTTTTTCACAACGCCATTTGTACAATTATACTGAACTATGCGATCATGTATAATTAAACAATAAGCAGAGGTTCCTGCGAGAAAATTATCTTTGGATTCAAATTCCAGCCGAACATCAACTGACGCGTTTTTCAAAGCTTCGTTCTGCTTTGAACAATCGATGACTATAAGAGGTACATAGTTGATGAAGTGTTGCTTTTTCAGCATAGGCTGAATACTCTTGTCATAGTATGCATGTTGAAAGTTGGCATACATATCGTAGAGCATAGCATACTGATTACTTTCAATATCTAAATTTAGATTTCCATAAGGATAGCATTGTGAATTTAAGAAGAGTTTAACATTACTGATATTGCAGTGATCGAAACGACTAGAATTTACTTCTCTTATTCCTTTTCGATTCGTCTGGAAGCCCAGAATAACAAAGCGGGGCTTTTCTAACTGATTAGATGTTTTGACTGTCCAAATATGTTTGGGTGTAGTAGGAAACAGTGGATATTCGTACAGCTCCCAACTACGAAAACTCATATCAATCGATTTACCCTTCTGAATATGACTAAGCATCCGAATTTTATACTGATTAGATAATACTACACATGGCATGAGCTATTCAACTTTCATCAACTCAATCTTGAAATTCTCGTACTCTGCTGCAGTAGTTGCAGTTGCGACCTTCGTAGGTGTCTGTATTACGGAATTCATATCATTTCTCGATCTGGTGAGAATGAGTTCATGCTTCACGTTAACAACTACCTTGCGATAGTCTTCAGTACAGCCTAGGATACTTAGAGGTATAGATATATCAAAGTATCCTTCACTATTCATCAAATTCTCTTTCTCCTCAACGTCGAGCCAGCCAACATTTTGTATGATTAGACTTTGACTGGGATTAATTGATACCCAGCCTTTCATGAGAGTAGTTAATCCGACATTTTTACATTTATCGATCTCTATAGCATTTATCTCATATCGTATTTCTTCAAACATATGGCAGACAGTGTTGTTTACCAACTTTGTATTTTTCACGAGAGTGCCATCAGCTTTGGTTAGCCTACCACATAAATGAAGCGAATTAGCTGACGGCAAAAGATACAAGTCTTGATGTTGCACCGAGATGCGAATTTCATCACTATTATTGTAAGATGAAACGTTGTAAGGTTGATGAGCGTGAATCTCATAATGAGATATTGACTCATCAAATGTCACGGGTGACTGTATATTTAGAATTTCTTCCATTTTGACATCAGAAGAATATACACGTTATTTTTCACCAACTCTTAAGCCGAGGCTTTTTAGAAACTGAATGTTTTGCCGTGTTAGCGTTCTCGACGTTCGCGGACGACTGATGACTTTTCGACATTTTCGTTTCCTTATATACCCGCGACCGTAAACGATGCCCATTATACTTGCTTCAGATGTAATCTCACTGTTATTACTTCCCCGCGAAAATTAACCAAGTGTCCGTCTTGATCGACTATACGAATTTGAATATGATCTAAGCTTTTCACAGTGATTGGAAGGTAAATAACTTGAGCTGGAACTTCGATAATCTTGTAGCCTGGTGGTACTGCTGGGAAGAATTCGTGTATAGTATGCACTTTTTTTCCATTTATGTAGGCACCAGTGATAATGTTGCACTCAATTTGTAGAGCGTTGACCTTGAGTATGGATACAGGTAGATCAGAGCTATGAGAGACGTTTAATGAAAGAAGTCGTGTGAAGCCTAGCAATTGGCCTATCGAATCTTTTGGACGAAAATCAATTGTATGACTGCACTCTATTACACTACGAAGAGTGTTGTTGTTTGGTTTGAGACTGATAAGTATGTCTCTTGCAGCCAATGCTTCGCGAAGATAGTTGTCTATGTCTTCGATCTCGTAACTTCCAGTAGGTAGGGAGATTACTTCATTATCAACATAAAACTTGTTGTTATCTATGTCAATATTCGGAATCAAATTAAAGGTTAAAAGTTCAACCAATCCAAGAACGTAGTCCTTATGCGTTGAGAGTTCAATCGGTGGGAAGAATTGAGCCTCAAGTGACTCAAAGACTCAATGTCAATGTATCACTCATGATAGTTGAAATGATAATGTAGCGATAATCACTTCTCTGCTCCTTTATATAGCCTGGAGCTTAAGAAATCAAGACAAAGATGACCGCAATTGAATGTATCATAGTCCTGATATCGTTCAGCGTTGTACTTTATTCGATCAACACCCAAATACAACATCAAATCTAGAGGTGGTTGAAGGTCGCCGAAGCTATTAAAATATACAACATCGCTAGTATAGTCTGCTGAAATTTGGAAAAGATAAATTTGAACAGTCAATAGGAGAAACTTTTAAACCTATTGTTGATCCTCTCGAGAAACTAGTCAAGACAGTTGAAAAATCTGAAGTATCTAAACGTAGTAGTAGAGCAATAAAGAAAGAGGTTAAGGATGAAATGGTCAAAAATGAAAGTTTTAATGACAGTTTTGATGATGATACAGTTGAACCTTATCATGAATCTGATTTTGAAACTGCAGCTAGTGAGGATGATGATGATGATTTGAATGATACGAAAATTCGTAGGGGAGTAATTCAAGAGCCCAGTAATGTAGCAGACATGTATATGACTATGTTGAAGCATCAGCAGGATAATGATAAAATTTATGGAGTTCGAAAAGAAGGTTCGGAGTGGAGGTTAGGTGACTCATCAATAGTGTTTGGAGATCGAAGCATTAAAGTAAAAGATGGAAGATATCCAAAAACAGCTAGTTTGATGGAATTTCTCATTGAAAAACAACCCAAGATTTATGATCAAAGTGATTTGCAGAATTATCGAAGTATTCTGGAAGCGACACGTGTTCGGACGTAATTTGAAAAAGAGTGAGGGAAGTCGTGTCCCTCCTGATTTTGGTTTCAAAATCACAACAGATGGCCAATACGATATGGATAAAAAGAGGTTATGCAACGTGGGAGATGCACAAAACATAGATGAGGCTGTCAGTTTGTTTCAACTTCAAATGGAAAACCAAAAAATTCTAGATTTAATATCCCGACAAGAAAGAGACTTAAACAATTTAGATTCTCTTTTGGAAGCATACAGAGAGCAATTTGATTTAAAATTACTTACCTACAGGCTAGAAATCGATACTATAAAAGAGGCTGTGTTACAGATCACAAGCAACATTCATTCTGCAAACGTTTAACATGCGACATAAAAAAGTAGTAGTTGAATAACTCCACAAACCAGCTCGACGAAATTATCCTCGTCGCAGTTTTGATGTTCGAGGAATAGATGAGACTTGGCAAGCTGATTTAGTAGAGATGCAACCTTATGCTAAAGAAAATAAGAGTTTTAGATATATATTAACAGTCATAGATGTTTTCTCCAAGTTTGCATGGGCTGTTCCTGTGAAGAAAAAAACTGGAGAAGAAGTTGCAGCAGCAATGAAGTCCATACTTCGTCAAGGTCGAGTACCTAAGAATCTACATACGGATAGAGGCACAGAGTTTTATAATACCAACTTTCAAACTCTCATGAAACAGTATAAGATCAATCTGTACTCAACGTATAGTAATTTAAAAGCTTCTGTATGTGAACGTTTTAATCGTACACTCAAGAACAAGATGTGGATTCAATTTAGTTTGCAAGGTAATTATATGTGGTTGAAAATCTTACCTGATTTGATCACAAAGTACAATGATACTAAGCATCGAACTATTAGAATGAAACCCAACGAAGTGTCTACAGCGAATCAATCTCAGATTTTCAAAAGATTTTCGAAAGAACGAAAGAAGAAACGTGGAAAACAAGTATACGTTAAATGGTTAGGGTTTGATAGTTCACATAATAGTTGGATTGATAAGACTGAAATATAATTTTTTTGGAAGTGATGAGAGCCCCACCTTCGCTCTCACCTGTGAGTTATAACCATAGTTAACTATCTCTCCATTAACTTCCTTTATTTATTCAAACAATTATTTACAATGGTTTAGACAATACAAAATTCAATGTTATTTTCGCCTTTTGAGGTCCGGGACAGCTTCATCTCCTTGGTTTGACTAGACATACTCTGAAAGGACTCTTTGTCCTTCTCCAATGCAGCTGATACACGGGAAGGGAGAAATACCTGACAATCATCGTCTAGAATAGCCACAATTCTCAGTCCATATCTGGTCTTGACTGGACGTAGGGATGTCACCATGTGCTTCTGTCCGGCCTGTAGCTCAGACATTTTCTTCGTGGGAATGAATCCTTCACTGGAAATCTTGTTGATAGCGTCCATCTTTGAGGTGTTTGCTCTTTAGCTCGTTGAACGAGAATGATTTCTAGAGCGTTGGGCTTCTTTAAGTATAGTCTTCCCCACTACTACTACCAGCGGTGACGGCGGCTCACACATTGGATTGGTCGGCAGGGAGTCTGCGCAGTAGAGCTGCGGTCTGAAACAAAATGATTATAACATACCTAATATAATTGGACTCTCTTCGCAGATGGCTCAACGGTAGAGTATCCGTCTGACCGGGGATGAGGTATCGCTTATCGTCAAGTGGACTCAGAGCGATCGTTTGCTCCTTCTCGGTCCTGATAACGTGGAGGCGGCTGCGGATGTTCTTTTGTTGTCGGGAGATCGTTGCCTTGTCTCGAAGACAATGGATTTAGTCGTCAAACTCAATGGTTGACTTGACGACTGACGACTTCACACCCTTTGCCTTCTTGATAGGTTGCTGTCCTTGTACCGTAACGGAGTACATCTTGCTTCGGAGGCCAACAAACTCCGTCATAATGTTGCCATTGCACTCATCCTTCATGAGTCCGACTTTCTTATTGTTGACCAGAGGAATGTTGAATTGATTATCGACCGGATAATCAGAAGTATCGAACTCATGAAGGTCAGTCGTCATCACAGCGTACATATATACATCGCTTACTTCATAGATGAGACTGTCTGTGTCTGTGTAGAGGACGTTGGCCTTGTCTCCCACCCGTTTCTGCATGTACTCGTAGTGGAAGCGGTAAACAAGACTCTTTGACAAGTCCAGCATTATCAATCCGATGTAGATCGGCTTGCAGACTGAGATCTCGGTTGGGGCAAGCCTGACGGCCACGAGATTCTCGTCGAAAATCGCACAGCTGTGGAAGTTGGGCTGAGCAATGTATGCTGCACAGCCGTAGCGACCTTCCCACTTGTTTACCAGCTTCACGTCGACTCTCTTGCGCTCATTTTCCATGGTCTTACCATACACTGCGTTGTTGAAGAGTTTGAAGAGCATCTTCTCGAACTCATTCTTCGTATTCTTCCTCATCTCGCTGTTCAGGTCAATGTATGGCTTCAACCATGGCTTCTGGTTGAACTGGAGAGCACGATGGATATGCTTCAATCGAAGCCCGTACTTGAGAGCTTGCTCGAGAGCGACGTAATGCAGGACATACCGCTCCTTACTATTTAGAGTGGTTAGCAGCTTTTCTTGGTTTGAGCCTGGAGGTGCAGCATGCTCTGGACAGAGTGGAAGGTCCTTATGAGCATCATGGAGACTTTCTGGATACTCCAGATCTACTTCCAGGATGTATCCTACAGGAGCATCATCGGGAACATTGAAGAAGTCACAATTCAGGTCTTCCACCCACTTGAAGCCATCACATGGCAGGGATTGTGTCATGGCCCTAGAAATATAGGATTTATTAGTATATCATCATTAATATCATTATTTCAATATGAATTTACCATCCGTATAGGTTGTTGACATCATAGTACATTAGGTACTTTGAATCTTCATCCTTGTTGAATCTAGACTCCAGGTATCTATTATTGGCCTTCGCATACCTATTGCAGCATTGACTGATACCACCCCGGATGCCCCGCTCGATAAAGAGCAGCATGTCTATGTCAGTTAACAACTGAAGCTTGATGCCAGTATACTTTAACATTGCATCCCATGTAAATCCGGGGGTGGTATAGTAATGAGCAGGATCTAGCTCATAGGTATGGAGACACTTGGATCTGAAGTCTTCGAACACATTGGCAAGGAGAAGTACGTCTGTTTTCAGATAGAGGTCTGAGTACTGACCAAGAGTTTTGATATTAAAAGCATTCCAAACCGTCTGAGCATGCTTGTAGTCCTCGTCTGATATTCCATTATCATAGAGGCTGCTGTAGAAATTCTCCTTGTCTGGAAGCGAGGTCTCGTTCATGTTCTCAAAAGATTTGATGTGATCGTACGGGAACACACCCTTTCTTCTGAGCAACTCAATTTGAATATCAGTGAACTCCTTCTTGAACTCTTTGTCGGCTATTTCCAACTTGTCCAAGTAAGAAGCGAGTTTATCAAGCGAAGATGGCATGAATCGGAAGGAGTCGATGAGCTCGAAGTTGATATCACTTCCATCAATATGCTTGGTGAAGGAGATGTACTTTTCCTTGTTCTGCGGTATGATTGAGACACGACCTTTGAAGCTATTGGCAAGCTCCTTTATGAACAAGTGCGAATCATATCCACTCAAGTTGTGGAAGATAACTGGTATACATCTGGAGTCATTATAATTAAGGTTACAGCTATTGTGAGCCGCTCCACGATACCTGTAAAAATGAATAATGATTAGATAAAGAATAAACATAATAATAATAATAAATAACTTACACTGCTGTAAGGTGACAATGGTCTCGAACTTTGACATCCTTCTCGTTGAATAGTCCACCGCAAATGTGACAAGTAGTAGCAGAATCAAACGATCTTTGGTCCACATTCTTCATTGGTAAGGGATTCTCGTGTATGATGGTAAGTTCTTCAGCTAGAATGCAGAGTTGTGAAACGAACCATTTCGCAGGGTCTTCGTCCTGTTCTGTTTCTCTTCTGTAGCTCATGTACTTGCACTTGGTTTTATCGTGACTGTACTGAACATAGCAGCCAACGCTAAAGGGTTCATGCTCTTGGTAGGCATGATTATCATCAACAGGTTTGAGTATGCATTCGAAGTCTGCATATACAACTATTGGAACTCTCTCTTTGTTGTTGACGTTTCTGAATTCCAAAACACTATCTCTCTCTTGAGGTAGTATCACTTTGCACTTATTCACTTGTGAACAGTCAACTTCATGAGTTTTCAATTTAACCTCATCGTGAAAATAGTGAAGACAGCGATCACAGCGATATTTTTTATGCGAATCCTTTGATAATTGTAAGTTTACTAAACGAGATAAGTCTTTAATCCACACATAATGAAATTGTGGAACTCTCAAATTTCCTTGTTGTTCCTCTTCGTTCTCATCAATGTAGATGTCTTGTACGAGCAACAGGTTTATATGTTTCTCTTTCTTTGAAACTGTCAAATGACATGACGAGACATTAAATACACTACCCTTCTTCTTGAGTATGAAGAGATTTATAGAGACATCATTTTGCTTCTCAAACTTGGGTATTTGTTTTACAGACACTGGGAATTCAATATCTTTAAAGTTTAACTCGTTCGTATAAGCTTGATACTTTGAAACTCGTTGCGCATCTTTTGTAGCAGGATGTAGAGCTGATAGAATTGCCCATTTGAAGCATTCATTGTCTTGATTTCGAACGTTGACACATGCTTGTTTTCTTTGTATAGACTTTGGTAGCTCAATGTACGAAGCAACTTTCATTGGACTAAATTTTTTCATATTCACCGTTAAGTTGAGAATGCTCCTTAAAGTCCAACCAGAGTCCCGTTCCTGGAACTCTTCCATGTCGTGTTCGATAGGCTGTTTGACATTAGCATTAAACCACTCTTTTAAGTCTGTGCTTTCATAGATTGGCGCAGACTTTGTATTAAAATACTTAACTTCCACAATTTCTTTATCTTCTTTGACAATCATGTACTCTGCAGCGAGAATTGTTTCAACTTTTATCGACTTATGCACTAGTAACGCTTCATCAATTTTCGACATAAAGAGAACACATGCGTCTTCCATGAATGAGATTATGCCCAAATGTTTCACGTTTGTTATAACACTAGTTTTGAGGTTATTTTTGAATGCCGATTTATTAGCATCCCATGTCACACTGGGTCTAACCTCTTCAAGACCACTGCCAACTTTTAGTAAGCAGTCGTTGAGTAATCGATGAATACTATGAAGTTGACCACACGAAGTTTGACATGTCTTTTTCTTATGAATGTCTAAGGCTGATGACTCTATCAATTCTTCCACTTCACTAATATCTTTAGAGGTTAAGTCAATCGATCTTTGCATGTCGCTAAAGTTTAAGTCTCCATCACAAGCATATTTTACAATACGCCACAACTCTTTCACTATGTCTACAAACTTGATTGTTAAATCCATTTCTACTCACTTATTTATGAAGACAGTGATGTTCAGCAGTTTATTGGGCAGCGATTCGTCGTCTAATGAGCAATTCTTTTCATATCACTTTTTTCACTTTTTTTCGTCTTACTTTTTTCACAACACTTGTCACTTTTACGTTGTTCAACGGTACGACATCCAGCAATTTCGTCCTTCAACAATTCGTTCTTCAGTAGTTCACTTTTTTCACACGGCACTTTTTATATTACTTGTCTCTTTTTTACACACAGCAGCTCCTTACTCCACAAGTCGATGAACAATAATGATTTTTTAAAGCATCAACGATTGCTTAAGTAGAAGTCCCCCCAGTAGGAAAGCTATAACGCGGATTGGTTCGTAAGAATGTAGAAGGGGAAGCATTGATCTGATTGGTTAAGACGTAAGTGGAGGGGGAAGTCGTCATCTGATTGGTTGACATAGCTCTCGCAAGCAGTTTAAAGAGGAACCTGCTACGGTTTAGAAATCATTTCGCCATGGCCTACGTAGTGGATATCCAAGGCTTCAAGAGCACTTGTAACAAGTTCATCTTCAAAGAGGTAGCGATCATTGCTCTCGAGGAAGATGCAACTCCATCAGTATTTCTCTTTCAACCACCGTACTCCTGGAGCACTCTACCGAGATGGAGAAAATGTGAGAACCGGTGGTTAGAACACAACTATCTAGGAATATCCTGGAATGATGGACAGATACCTTACGAAGATCTAGTGCATACTCTTCATAACGAGGAGCTCATAAGATCTATGTCAAAAGTTCGGAGAAAAGAAGATGGTTGGAGAAAATAGTACCTCATGTTTTTGATCTTGGCGAGATAGGGTGTCCATCATTGAAAGAGCTGCGGAAGAAGAGATATACAACATGCAACAACCACAAACTATGTAAAAAAACCGGTATGTGCAGCTGAAGGAGCATACACACTGAAAACTTGGGTGCTTGAACGGAAACTAAATTTGACAGAGGGTATTGATGAAGTAGATAATATGTAAAAATCATAGATCCCTAGTATATATCAGTCGATTATACTGTCTCCTACATGTACCGACAGAGATGGACAGAGAGCTCTATGTCTGTTTTCAACCTGAAATCAGTGATTCCTACATCAGTTAATAACGTTTCCTGCATTTACCAACAGAGCGTTAGGGGTCTCTTTTCATCCTGAAATCAAGTATCAAATTTAAACCAGATGTGATACGTTGTGATAAGATATGGGTCTAAATCTTTATGAACTGCTTTGTTGTATAATAACAATGAAAAAACTATTTGATGATGAGCAAAGTTTTACTCAATCAAAGCTATATATCATGATTAGCTAAAAATTATTTTTCATAAATAAGAATATGGTGATTAGCTTCGGATAAATAAAATCTCATAACAGCATGAGTTTCAATAGTTTTACTCACTGTTTATCACACAACAAAGCTATGTACAAAGTTTCAGACTTGTATCATTAGTAGAAGCCAAGTTACAGTTCATCGTTGAAACAGGCTCCGCATACCTGATTTTTTTAAAAAATGAATAAAGTTTGTAAGAAAACATCTACTAAAGATATGGGTCTAAATCTTTATGAACTGCTTTGTTAATGAATGAGAGAGAGAGAGAGAGGGAGAGAGAGAGAGAGAGATACCCAACATGGCTGCGCCCATGCTTGTCAACTGAGCCTACTATGATTCAATGTGTAAGCAAAAAAATTTTTTACACGATTGCTTTGACGAATGGTATGTGTGAGTGTATTTTTCTATATTCATTAGGTGTAAGTGTATAGAGTATTAGATTAAATTTATATTACAAATAAAAAATGTAATCTTCTAATTCGCTTATTACATGACGTAGAAGTATCAATGCTACGTTATTTAAATTATAGTGAATACAGTCATGCACGGTACGAAATACAAAGAGTTGTTGGTAGCGTGTTGCCTCCTTTTGTACGTCACTTAACAAAATATTTTTTTCGTGGAAGAGATGGCATCCTTGCATCATAAACAACGATCTATTGTTGTCGTCCTCCATGCATAGATTGATGTATAAATCGTTTGGATTTCGATGTGCCTATGAAAGTAAAATCAGTTTTTAAAAACTAAAAGCATATTAAAATTTTCGTCTTTTGAGTAATAGAGGTACATCGATTTGATTTAGGAAATTGTGAGCATCGCCATAAAGCTCTATTCCCATCTGCATGAAGGATGATGTGCGATCTCGATCGTCAAGCATGGCAGCATAAAAATACTCGTTGCCTTCAAAAAACTCTTCGCCAAGATTTAAGAAGAAACATCTTTTCTCACACAAGGACATTGGTGGTATTATTATTCTGTTAAAAACGAAAAATAAATATAAGCTTCTTACGTGAAAATGTGTTTTTATAATAAATTAAATTACTTACGGGTCATTCATTATGTGAATAAAGAACATTGAAAAGGCTTGAATAAAAAAGAAGACCTTCTTCTAAGGAGCTCCAACACTGACTGACCCATAGCCATAGGGCTATAGCAAATTACCTAAGCGAATTTGTTTATAGAAACTGATAAAAGTTTCAAAACATACAGCGGATGCGACATGTTACTATCATGCGTTTGAATTGGCTCTCATTTGAGCATTGGATCGGTAAAGTAGTAAGCAGAAGGTAAAATTTCGATCAGGGATCTCGCGGCCAGCATCTCGGCATCGATCGAGATCTCGCGGTCGGGATCTCATCGCTCCTTACTGCTCTCTCACCGATCTCGTATCAACAGCAGAAGGTAACATCGAGCCGTTGACGTCACCGACAGCATCGAGACGCAACATATATCGATCGGGGATCTCGCGGTCGTAACGCCAACGTTGATGACGTCAACGCTCCTCACCGCTCTCTTACCACTGCTCTCTTACCACCGCTCTATTACAATCTCGCGGCCAGCATCTCGGTGTTATCATTAAAACGTCGGGCCGCTGACGTCACCACCAGCATCCACACGCATACAGCTCTCTCACCGCTCTCTTACCGATGAAAGCTTCGGTGTGCGCTCGTAACGGGGTGCGCTCGTGACGGGGTGCGCTCGTAACGGTATGCGCTCATAACGGTACAGCTTATCTACTATGCATACAAATTATTAAAAAAATGTTTTGAATCACTAAAAAACAATCCTTGAAATCATTTCAATATGGAAATACTCGACACAGTATATACGTGTACACAAATTTAAGTCATATCGCATCAAAGCCACACGTTTTTCATATTTAATAACACTGACATGCAGTGAAATTAAATATGGAAAATTCTGTATTTATTGGCGTATATACTCACCTAGACAATGGTATTTAAGAATAATAACAAATGATTGTAAATAATACGGTTTGATGATGCGTACCATGTCTAGAGTTTTTTATTTAACCAAGGAAAAAGCAGTTTATCGATCATTGTACGGTATTAAATACTTTTTGTAACACACGAACGATTATTTTCGTACCGAACTAAAGTGTCTCTTTTTTGACCAGCGGGCAAAAAAGTGTTTTTAACGGGCAACAAAGTCTTTCTTGGCCGCTCAATAGGGCGAAAAAAATGTTAGCGGGAAATAAAAAGACTTTATTTCCCTAGAGCAATAAAATTCGGCTTTTTTGAAAAACCTTTGTTTCGATTAATTATTAATATCATTAAATTTATCTATCTATAATATTCGAACAAGCGTGTGGTTACCATGTCAAAAAACAGTTACGTCAGCTCCGCGCACGAAAAAACGCGAAAATATGTCCGTGCGTTACAAATAATATGGCGTGCACCAACGGCTAAGTGGGCTTTTTGACCTCGTGCAGTTGCAATACTGGTTTTTAAGTCACCTACGGCTCAGGCTAGCTTGTCTCGACTCGTACTGCAAACTCCACACTCGGTCTAAAAAAAAGGTCACTTTACTCTCTTTGTACACAATATAGTATAATCATTTCTGTGGACGTTTGGCGAGTATATAAATAAATTTGCTAACTGTGAAATGCGAAAGGCCGATATGCACGTTCCCTTGTAAATCACGCACACGGACCAGCCAAAATAATGAAGAGGACTTCGTACACAGTTTTTTAAGAAAAAAGTCTCGTCAGATATATAAAATTTCCGAAATTAGTAACGAAATCACTGAGTTAGCTGAAAAGCCCTTAGCGTTTCTACAACAGATATTATTGCACTAAAAAACCGCACTTACATATTTTCTAAGGCCTAGTAGGACTTAATGTTTGAAAATATTCAGTATTATTTTTAGAAGAGAATCGTATGTATTAAGGTCAAGCTTTTAAATGGAACTTCACTTCAAATTTTTGCGCAGCGAAACACTAACCCGCGAAAAAGACCAAGCCAACAGATATCTATTCTTTTATTTTATTCTTTTTTTGCTTCGATTTGACAGATGAAACTTTTTAGATGTAGAAATTAATATTTCAAGTCGAGCAGAGCCATTCATATGCATTTCACTGCATCGACGATGGTGCTGCTTATAATCTTGGGGTGGATGCGCGCATAAGAGCTGTAATGAATGCTTGATAGATAAGTTTGATTTTTTTTTGAGAATACTCTGGTAGAAAATTAACTATTTTGGTTGGTTAACGTGTTAATCAAATGAATGTTTTTTTTCAAAATAAATATCTGCCCTAGTGGAAACGTGAACGAATGTGAAAAATCAAAATTTTATATCAATATTTGGAACATCCCTAATAAGAAAATTGTCATAATTTTTCACTATTTTTCACATTGTTTCACGTTTTTACACATTTATTTTTTTAGCAAAAAAGTGCATTTTCATGTACCACTTATGCACAGTATTTCACATTTCCTCACAATCATGCACATTATTTCATATTTGTCACAAGTGTGGTTTTTTCGAGTTTGTTTCCGACATAACGACAGAACTCTACTTTAAAATGAGTTTTTTATGTGCCGGTGGTTACTCTAGGATGTGGTTTTGTTTATTTCCAACAAAATATTGCCTTTTAACCCATTTTCAGACAGTATATAAAGTACTCCTTATAAGAAAGAAATATATCTTAGAAGCGTATAAGATATTAGCTCAGGTGGTTAGACGTTTGACTGGCACGCTGAAGATCCGGGTTCGATCCTACCTTACCTACCTTAGGTCACTTTTTTTTATTTTCAATTAATCCTTTAGTGTGCCAAATATTTGTGAGGAACCGTGAAAAATCGTGAAAAATGTTTATATAAATGTGCAACAATGTGAAATAAAGTGTAATATATTCTGTAAATTAATTTTTCTTATTGAATGAAAAGTAGAATATAACGTTTGGCAATAGTATAGCACGTAGATTTTGTAACTTTTGTATATATAAATTAATGTTAATGTCAAACTAAGTATGGTTGTTAATTAATTAATTCTAGCCAAACACTGTGTGTGCGATTTTGTCTATACTTACATGTATGCTAAATTATTTCTCGATAAGATTAACGTTTATTAGATAAACTAAACTCTATGAACAAATAGTATAAACCCAACGTAATGTTAAAATGCTTTAAGAACTTCGATGAATTACTAATCGTACGTCTTAATATTACAAAAAATCTTAAATCAATTTGAAACATATTGAAAAGTCGATCACATCTTTATAAGTAATCAAGCATTAATTAAAAATAATGGTAAAACAATACAAAAATAAATAATACAATATATTTTGTAGAAAATGCCAGGATAAGACGATAATCCTGAGGCTAGAATTTTGGCGGTGGAAGAGAAGCTGAAAGCGGCCCAAAAAGAAATAGCAGAAAAAGGTATTTTGCGCACTTGTTACGTATAATGCACGATTATGACTGTATTAATTCAGTATTTCTTGATAAATAAAATCGCTTGAGATGCTACTATAGATAATATCAAGAGACAGAAGGGTGAACAAAAGGATAACACTCCTAAATGTAATTGATTTATTTTAATACTTGCATACTATCGGGTATTATAATAATTATTAATAATTACAAATATTTCTGCTGCAAATGGCAATCAAGGTGGCAGAGGAAGGGATAATAATTCCCAGAATGGTAAATTTATTATATTTATTGTTTATGCTCAAAAGATATATAGCTCGCGCTAAAATCATGAAATCTGGCCCCATAAAAAATCAAAATGATTCCTAGATTTAGCTTTGTCTATCTGTCATCATTGCACTTTTACTCGTTCGCGAGAGTCTTCCATGTGGCTGCAAAATATCGTACATAAAATAGAAAATTTAGCCTGCGCACGAGGGTCTCGAGCAGCTTGCTCTGCATCTGGTGGTGAGGAGCTGCGCCAGCGTAGCCTGCAGCGCGGCCATGTCCGAATCCGGCTGGGGCGATGCCGTGCGAGACGAGACGCCGCTCGACGAAGGTGTTGAAAGTCGAGAGGCGACGGCGTGGACCTGCGGCTCTGGAACCATGGCGAGGTCAGCCAGGTGGGCCAGTTCCTCGAGAGAGCTGATCTGCAGCACATGACCTTCAAGGCCTCATCTGAAATCGCGTCGTTGGCGAGGCGTTTCATGTGACGCAGCAGCTGGGATGGAGTGCGGTCCTCCAGGCGCACCTCGTTCAGGACCTGGTGAAGCTGGGTGTCGGCTGGGGTGGAGAGGCGACGTAGCACCGCCTGGCAGAGGGCTGCGTAGCGGTTGACGGCTGGAGGCTGGAAGATCAGGTCCGACAGCTCCTCTGCGATGTCCTGGGGAAGCCCGCGCGGTACGCCGAGAGAGAAGGCTGGGCTGGCCGCCGAGAGTGAGTGAGATGACGTGGCGAAGATGGCATCGGTTCTTCGCGCTGTGCCCGACTCCGAAGCGTGTTGCTGAACGGGGTCACCACTTTAGAATTTAACTGTTTCACTGATCGGATATTGCTTTCTCCGCGAGTCGCGTGGGCACAGGAAGGTACAGGAGGAAAAGAACTAACACTCCGATGTACTGCTACTCAACTCTGACGACTTTATTTACAAGAATAATACTGACGAATTTGAGCGTGTGCTCAGTTTGGCGGCCAGTCCCAGAATGGCGACCGGGTGCGCGCTCCCCGCTCGCCACGGCGTGGCGTCGGCCGGACGACATTTTGAGGCTGACTCCGGCGGTACTGCGCTAGTCGAAGTCAGGCCTCGGCTGCAGCGTCTGCTTGCACTGGCGACGACGCTATCCAGCGTGTGGCGCCACAGATCTACTCCATGAAATGACTCAAAATTATAGTATTATTGTACGTACTATTATACGTACTGTTGTACTTTAATACTCAATGTAGATTTCAATTAAATTTATATAAAAGTATCAATCAAACGTCATTTTAGTCATGAGATATTTTTGTTTTGGACTGTGCAATAATGAAACATAAAATACTAGAAAAAAACTTTTTCATTATACTTTATTAGAAGTATATGAAAGTTATGTATAAAAATACATTATAGGCACAATATACCATTACAATTTACTTATGTAAAATCTTTTACATATGTGAATGTCAAGTTGAGTAATGGGATTATTGACATATTGTCCTAATAATTAAACATCTTTGGCTGGTGATCTGCATCCTTTGGACTCGTCAGCTGGAATGTCTGTTCTAAATCCTTACACAGCACTCAAATATTTTCTTCTGATGACAGTTTCAGCTAGGAAAGACTTATGTGAATTTTACAAACTAGCTTTTAAGTAAAAACACTGAGGTCAAAGAACAATTTTTATTCGCTTTATTCATTATGTGATACCTGTATAGTAACTTCATTTGACTTAACCGAACCAAGTCATATGAAGATTGAGGATAACTGTTGTTTTGAATAAAGCAAATTAGTATCGATACAAATATCTTTCTACAATCACTAATACTGATTATAGTACTTGATATTAAACTGAAAAATGCACACAGCGTGTCACATTATATCTAATCAAAACATACAACATCAACTTAACATACAGCACATAATTCACTATAATATCTTGCTCTGGAGACATATTAAGGTGGGTGAAGTATCCAAGAACACCAACCAGTACCACCGGATAGTGTGTATCCAAGTCCAGCATTGTATTAATGTAATTAAAGTGTACAAAATCTCCAACCAGCACCATGCAATAGCGTGTATCCAGCTTTACAGTCGTATCTACATGGTTGTATTGGCAGCAATAAACAGTTAATTATCTCTGTGTCCTCTGCCTGTCCTGCGTCAGCAATGCCACATATCCATCAGTAAGAGACCTGGAAAGAATAACATTGGTTAAACTCCTAAAATCAAATCAAATAATCAATATCAAGTTTGTTACAAGATTTCTATATGATTTTGATTTGAAATACCTATTGTGTATTTTGAGTGATGGTGAACTATCATTCAGACAAAGCATGTAGCAAGAAAAAGGAACCCGTACAACAGTAGAATCAGCACAAAGAGTGATACACAGTATTTTTATAAGCTGACAGATTGAACAGCAACACTTTCTCACAACTGCTCTTCTTTCCTTGCACATTTCTACTTCTGATGGAGCAACGGTGTCACACATCTTCCTAAAATGTATATCATGTACAATAATATCAGCTTATTCAGTGAAAAGTACTTTGCTTTCACATCTTTGACAATAGTGCAAATCTATTATAAGATAACTGCCAGGGATTTATTCGGCATGGACATCTTTTCCAATGAGACTTAAGTACCAGACTCACAGAGCTCAAGCACGAGGGAATTCAGTTGACTCCAGGAAACAAATCATCCAAAGAAGCAAATCATTGATGACGAACACAGTTGGCTGCTGGAGAAAGATTTGGCTCCGAGACTGAAATCAAAAATAATATCACTGCTATAGGTACCAGTAATTGTGAGTACTGTGACTACAACTACAATTACTTTTCATATAATATTATTGTGAACATTAGCAACTACTCTAACCTAACATTTCAACACTACTTTCCTCAGCGAAATCTCTTAAAGAAATGTACTCAAATTCTAATTCTCTACACAACTTTCTTTTTAGGACAAACAAAAATTGAAATCGAATTAATTAGATCAAGTACTGTTACTTACTTAATAATAAAACTCAGCGTCAGCACTCAATAATCGGGAGCAGCCAGCAGCAGACCGCAGCAGACGAACAATCGTCTAGGGATTTTTCGATTTACGGAGTTGCATCAACGGTTGCACCCGTCGAGCAACTTCGCGGTGTGAAATTTTATTCAGCGCGCACTGAAGTTAGCCATCGGGTACGTTTCTGCACATTCGGTATCCAACGCTGCCGTTTTTAGTGCTTTATTTCCTAGACTAAATTGTCCATGCAGTTTTCTAAAACTGCCGCAAGGGGCTTCCCAAACTCGCTGGCTTCGACGGTTCCGCTGAGCGGATCTCTGTCGGAGAAAGTCAGCGGCTCAAAGTGGCATCAAAAGTCGCCCACTTTTGATGCCTCGGCCTCGCTTCATAAGAGTTCTTACTCCATGTAGTAGACGAAAATCCGATCGTGTTTTATCTCATTTTACTATAATCTCTATAACCTCTATATTCTACTCTATATCTTTAATCTTTAAAGAATTAAAATTATGCAAATAATAATATAATATATGAACTATACCTGGAAACAAAGAAAAATATCATATCTATTTATATACATTTTATAATATTTCTATATTTCTAAAATTATGTTCGAAAGATTAACTACAACTTTTACAAAAGTTTCACCGTAAGTTTAATTTTTTTGACAGTTATTTCATAGCCTTATTGTAATGTATTTTAATTTGTTCTGTATACTATAAAAAAATGATCTGATGACTAATAAAAAGAATCCCATAAAATTACATGTATTTATTTTATTTATTTATTAATTTATATAGTCATTAAAAAATTACAGAGTATATAAGTAAAACTCCAAATCCCTGTAATAATAAACAGTTATTTGTCAGCAGATCTGGTCTTAATTATATTAAGGTTTTGTACGCTTTGTCTATCCGCATGAAAAATAAGTATTTGCATGTATTATCTTGTACATTATCCAGGAAATATGGAAGCACGTGAACTTTCTCATTCATGTATAAGCTAAAAAACAAAAACAAAAGCTCTGATTCGCATAAAATATTTTAAAGTGAAAATGTATTTTCATGTAAAGATGTATTTTTAAGAAAAATAAAATAAGACAAAACTAAGTACAAGTTTTATGTATTTTTTATAAGTATAATAAACATTCAAATATTAATAAGTTCAAAACTTTTTATTTAAAATCTTTTCATTGCATTTAGCCAGATTGACCTATTTTTATGTGACTTATGAATTTAATTTTATTCTTTATAAGTGATTGGCTTTCTTAAACTGATGATTTGCTTTTGTGTGGAAACATCTTAAATAACAATTGCAAAAGATGCTTTTTTATTTTAAGGTAAACAAAAGTTATGCAAGATTTTAACATGGTTCGATTTGGATGAAATCATGATTATATTAATTAAAATAGACGAGTGTTTATTAGAATATGAGATGATCTTTGAATGTTTATCTAGTTTGCTTTTCATCCTGATGATACATTTTAGCAAAATTACTGATAGCAAAGCTATGCGTCATTTAAAAGCTTGTCATCATAAAGAAAAGAGGAAATCATTTTTTCATTTTCCTAATTTGTAGCAAGCGTAACTCTACTAAAAAAAGTTTATAGAAGTTCATAGAAATCAATAAAACCGTTTATAGAATTAAAATAATTGCCATTTTTGCATTAAAACGTAATTAAATTTGATTGGATCGATTAAATTCTATGGGAGAGGAGGGCTAACTTGAACGCTTTTCTTTTGGATGGGGTGGGGCAATCCTGTAACAGTCTCGGGGCAATATTATACAGATTTAATTTAAATACAGAATGGGGTAAAAAATTAATCAGAAAATTGTATACATAATGTTTCAAACTTTATTTTATTATTTTTGTAAGTGCTATGATGGAGATGAGGCTTTTATATCATATTAGCAACCCATGTTGCTATTATAGATCAGTCATTCCTTACCCCATTTTTACTGTTCTTTCTTTTAGTATCTACTAACCATTTTAAGCTATAATTAAAGTACTACAGGCATATTTATAAAATAGTACATTTTTCAACAAGGGGAGAAAATAAACTATATCAAGCATGGATGAGGTGTTCAGCACGCTTTTATTCCCGTGTTGCACACCGTGTTTTTTCCAACAAGGGCATGAAAGGGACTTTTTTTCTGCATGAAAGTTGGGTAGGAGATCGTGCATTTCAAGTCGTGCACAAAAAATTTGAGAAATTTGAAAAAATTGAAAAATTTGAGAAATTTGAGAAGTTTGAAAAAATTGAAAAATTTGAGAAATTCGAAAAAATTAAAAAATTTGAGAAAATCTGAGAGATTTGAAAAACGGGTATTAACAGAGAGGAGAAAAAAATTTGAGTCTGTCTAGGCGGCGTCTTTTCGCGTACACGAAACCCTTTTCGCGAAGACCCCCCCACCACCCTTACTCCAAATTTTTCGTACGCGACGATTTGGAAAACTCTTTCGCACGCGAAGAAAAATTTCCATAGGCTTCGCGCGCGAACTGCGCTTTTCCGAGATGCTTCGCACGTGAAATGGCCCAAATTTGAGTACCTTTGGTGCGCGAAATGTCCCAAAATTTGAGTTGCTTTCGCGCGCGAAGGATCACAAATTTTTTGTACGCGAAAAATGTATTAGCTACGTGAAAAAATGACATTTAAATAGATTTCAATAGTCACATAACTTCTAAGGCTTAACACCACGCTGACGAGTAACGATCAAGAATGCTGTTGCTCGATACTTACATGCGTTGTAGATACAGTAAACGGGGCAAGAAATGTTTCGCAAAGCAGCTGACTCTCTAGAACTAAAATACTTACGCGAATTTGCGAATTGCGAAAATGGGTATGATTGCTTCCCACACAGGATGGAATATTTATGGAATATATGGAAGGAATATTTGAAATATTTCATAAATATTCCATGGAATATTTATGGAATATCACTATGTCCTAAATATTTCTTACATTGGAATATTTCACGAAATATTTTATAAATAATTTCGTGTAATGCTTAACGAAAATTTATATTCATACTATATTTCGCAAATCTTTCAACAATATTTTATGGAATATTTCAGTGGAAGATTCATGGAATATTTCTTAAATAAACTTGCGGAATGATGTACGTGAATTCCGATGCCAGTAATATTTCGTAATTCTTCCAACAATATTTCATGCAATATTTCAGTGGAAGAATCATGGAATATTTCTTAAATAAATTTGTGGAATGATGTATGTGAACTCCAATGCCAGCAATATTTCTTAAATCTGCCAACAATATTTCATGGAATATTTGAAGAAACAATCATGGAATATTCCTTAAATAAAAATCCCACTGCATGCAATATTACGTAAAACTTCCAACAATATTTCATGGATGATTTTCGGTGGAATATTCACGGAATATTTCTGAAATAAATTTTTGAAATATTTTATGAAAACCTTGATGTATGCAATATTTCGGAAATAATCCGATAGTATTTCGCGCAATATTTTAGTGGAATAATCAGACAATATTTCTTGAATATATTTGTGGAATATTCTATAAAAACATTGATGCATGCAATATTTCTGAAAACTTCTAGCAATATTTCGGAGGATTAATTAATGAATCTTTCTGAAATAATTTTGTGGAATATTCTATGGAAACTTAGTGCATTAAATATTACAGAAATCTTCCAGCAATATTCCGCATAATATTTCAAAGAAATAATTATGGAATATTCCAGGGGGATAATTAGGTAATGTTTCGGGAAAAATTTATGGAATATTTCGGGAAAAAATTATTGAATATTTCGGAAAATATTTATGGAATATTTCGTGTAATAATAATTGAATATTTTTGTGAATTGATTATATATTACTTTACGGGGATTTGTGCAGATTACCTTTCTGAAAAAACTGCACCTACGTCTGTATAGCTACACCTCTCGTAATAATATGTGCATGTTTTGCACACTTTTTTCAAATTTACATGCATGCAGGATATGTAGAAAGTGTGCAAGAAACATGCACATATTATGACGGTTGTAGCTGCAGACGTAGTAGGTGCAGCCATTTCTTCAGAAGGGTAATCTGCAGAAATCCCTGTAAAGTAATCTATAATCAATTCACAGAAATATGCAATTATTATTTCACGAAATATTCCATAATTATTTCCAGAAATATTCATTTATTATTTCACGAAATATTCCATAATTATTTCCAGAAATATTCCATAATTATTTCCTGAAATATTCCATAATTACACAGCCCCACAATAAAAAAAATTGTCCCAAAAACTTGACCACGGTACTTATATGTTTTTGGGATCGCTGAATCCGAATCCAGGGTCAGTTTAACCCCATCAGATCTTAAGTCAAGGTCAAATAGAGGTAAAATTATCGAAATACATGAAAAATACACTAAAACCATGGTATCTGGGGGTTTTTGGGGTCGCTGAATCCGAATCCGGGGTCAGATTAAACAATCAGATCTTTCTCAAGGTCAGTTGAAGGTCAAATTATCGAAATACATGAAAAATACACTAAAACCATGGTATCTTGTGTTTTTTGGAGTCGCTGAATCCGAATCCAGGGTCAGTATAGTCCTATAAGGTTATATTTGTGGTCAGTTCAAGGTTAGTTCAAGGTCATGGACAGTAAAAAAAGTGAAAAAATTGAAAATGAAGGAATTTTCGATGGCCCTCAGATTCGTAAGATGATAAAAGATGAAATTTTTGTTACGAAAATGAATCATACAGAGAGAGAAGCATGGTTATGTTTCAAGGGCGTAATTACAAATTTTCTTGGAAATCATAAGAGCGCAAATTACCAACAAATAGTTTTAAATTTAGTAAATAGTAATCCACTTCGTAGATCATTTGACAATAAAATAGTTTGTTACCATAAAAAAGAGTAAAAGAGTAATGGGCTTAATATTTTTACGGGTATTTTATTGAATTGCATATACTTCTAACAAATTTAAAGTAAATGAAGGAGCTGCAAACTATGATATAGTTTTAAAGGATACGATTGTACTTGAGTATATATTGTTCTTTGCTTTATGGTTTACATTACCTTTTGCATTGTTTCAGTTTATAACTAATTTTTTCACTCTTTTTACTGTCCATGACCTTGAACTAACCTTGAACTGACCATAAATATAACCTTATAGGACTATACTGACCCCGGATTTGGATTCAGCGACCCCAAAAACCCCAAGATACCATGGTTTAGTCTTTTCTTCATGTATTTTGATAATTTGACCCCTATTTGACCTTAACTTAAGATCTGATGGGGTTAAACTGACCCTGGATTCGGATTCAGCGATCCCAAAAACATATAAGTACCGTGGTCAAGTTTTTGGGACAATCTTTTTTTATTGTGGGGCTGTGTTATTCTTCATCATCGGTTAAGTCATCTGGCAGCACTGGTGCAAATGCCGATCACTTTGGTGTGGCTCTGAAATGTATACATATTCATATATTAGACTACTTTATTGTTAATAAGGTAATTGTTAGAATTTCGGAGCCTCATTAATGTGTGAGTGTGTGTGTATGTGCGTGTGTAACCATAAAGTGCCTATTTTGCGCGCCTGCTTCTCATCAATAGTTTATAAACCCGAAAAAAATGTCACAAAATATTGTATACCCACAAAGCATGGAAGATCTCAGTAAAATGTTTCGAAATTTTATTTTTATTTTATTCATTTATACCAGATATGAATGACAGAGTATAAATGATATACTCACATAGATAAATGATATATTCGCATAGACAAAAGATACACTCACATCCTATCTAAAAGAATTGATCGCGCTATCTTGAAAGAGATTTAAGAGTCGTCTGATTGGTTGATCCTATCTAAAAAAATTGATCGCGCCATCTTGAAGGAGATTTAAGAGTCGTCTGATTCGCTATTCGTTTTTGCACGCGAACTGTGCAGATGTATGAATTCCTAACCTCAAAAAGTATATATTGAGAAAATATATGATACAATAAAAAGAAAGCGCGAAGCGCGTCTGAACTTGCTAGTAAAGGTAAATTGAAAAGTAAATAGAATGTGTTGTATTTTATCATAAATTAACATGACATTCATTTATTTTAATATAATGGAAAAATGTGCGGGGATTTTTTTTATGTTTTAAGGGGCGGTCGGATGAGCAGCCGAGCGGAGCCACCGCTATGTCTAACAAGGAAAGGTACCCAACCCGAACTCACCGATTTTGATGATT
>QLYP01000181.1:259674-270583 GCA_016647725.1 Nasonia giraulti | reverse complement strand
TAGACAAGGTCCCCGGGCCGCTGCGTGATGAACTGATGCGGAATTTTACGAGCCTGGAGATACTCGGACGTGATAGAGATATTCTTATGATTAGCTGGGGTCGGGTAACTTTCCAGATAATCAGAAACATCATTGCGCCCTAGGACCCTCAAGCGACCAATGGAGTCCCCTAGAGCCACCGTCAAATCATAAAAACTCCGGGGATGCACGAGGAGCCACACCTTCCCCGAGCCCACTTCGCCAAACCGAATCACATTGGCGCTGTCAAGGTAGTTGTCCTCCACATGTCAGTCAGGGCATACCGCCCCGACACGTACACCGAAGGTTCATTGACCCCAAACGCAGGAAGAGCGTCGGGATTTCGGGCAGGATGATGGTGCCACGGCAACTCGCAGAGGCGAGAGGTAACCCCCACTGACGCTGGAGTGGTATTTTGCCAGTAAACGGGAACAAGACCGCCCGAAGCGACGTCGCGGACGCACTGATCAAAGAAGACGCGCGTGTCAGCCAACGAGCAGAGATCCGGTGCACCTACGCGAAAGGGAACCTAAAAAGAAAAAAATCAGAGAAACACTATAAAAAAAACCAAAATGTAAACGACTTACTAACTACAAGTATAGCAAAGAAGCTTACCCCCATTCTCTTAAACAGATCCTCGGGAGATCCAACCAGGGCAGCCTCATCCCTCATTTTAGGATTCAAAAAGAAATGCGGCTCTTGGGTGCACAACAAACGTTGCTCAGAGAAGGCGGGTTGTCCCGCTAAGCAAATTTTCGCAAACTCGGCACACATGTTGCGGTAGCAAATTTTCCTCCGGACGTCATGAAACTAAAGAAATAAATGGAAATCTCAGTAAACACAAGATAGATCATTAAAAAAAAAAAAGAAAAAAAAACGAGACAGTAACCCAAGAACAATTAATTAAACATAAATTACTTACGTAACGACAAGCCACGTCCGAATAAAATCGGCTGTGGACTGTTGTCGGGCAGATAAAGCAGTTGAAAAAATATACAAGAATACATACACATGAAATTGCACTAGGCTTTCAAGGACAGCTACGCAGACCTCAAACACAAATTATATTTCAATATAAAGATAATAACTCGTAACAACATAATAATTTTATAAAATTATCGTAATAATTCAATTTATCCTAATATCTTCAATAGTATGATTGTAAACCAACTATAATTAATATACTGAAATAAATTCCGATACTATTATTAACATTTTTATAAATCTCACAAATGATAAATAACTCAATCTATCACGTTTCCACACTGAGGAGGGGATCGTCGCACGGACCTCCACACAGAAAGCAGGACCGTCGTTAATTACGTATACACACATATAAAGCAGAAAGCCCAATACTCGGACAAAACAAAACTTAGACCTATACTTGAACACTAGGGAAGCAATACACCAAAATGTCATAAATGAACACTTACAACATACACGCAGGGATCACTTTCAACGGCCGTAGGAGCCTGCATAAGCCGCACCGGAAAGGAAAGAAAGAAAAGAAACAAAAGGAAAGAAAAACTTGGAAATTAATAGGAGTATTGAATACAAAACGAAAGCACGTGGCGACGACGTATGAAAGAACAAATAAACGCATACAGAACACGGGAGGGGGACAGCAGTAGCAGCAGCACTGCATTGCCGAATACGCGAAAATACGTCGCATACATATAGATATACTACCAACGATCCCGTACTGCCGCATATATAGATATACAACCAACGATCCCGTACTTCATTGCTGAACACACAAAAATATGTCGCATACATATAGATATACTACCAACGATCCCGTATTGCCGCATATATAGATATACTACCAACGATCCCGTACTGCCACATATATAGATATACAACCAACGATCCCGTACTGCCACATATATAGATATACAACCAACGATCCCGTACTTCATTGCTGAACACACAAAAATATGTCGCATACATATAGATATACTACCAACGATCCCGTATTGCCGCATATATAGATATACTACCAACGATCCCGTACTGCCACATATATAGATATACAACCAACGATCCCGTACTGCCACATATATAGATATACAACCAACGATCCCGTACTTCATTGCTGAACACGCGAAAACACGCCGCACGCATATATGAAAATGAAATTTTTCCAGAGAATCCCGGAAGTAAAACAAAGTTAATACAATCTTTCAGCATGTATTAACAAACATTTTAAGCACTCACACAAAATTCTAAGTGCTATAGTTCTCGAATAAAACAGAAATTAAGAATTAAAAACAGCGAACATTGGTCAAAAGCTGAAGTCCAACTTTTAAAAGCTAAAATCTGACCTACAATTAACTGAGTAAATATAATTATAGTAGCATGGACTACATACAAAAATACACTAAATCACAAAAACACAAAGTTCCAACTATAAAAATACACCTACAGTGTCAAATTCAAGAAATCATATGCGCCAATTCAAAACTTCACCAAGGCTCCGGACTGAAATTTCTCCAGAGAATCCTGGAAGTAAAACAAAGTACATGTATTAACAAACATTTAAGCCATCATACAAAATTCTAGGTGCTATAATTTTCAAATAAAAGTAATTATAAAAATTTGAAAACACCATATATAAAATAGAAACTATACTTCAAATTCTAAAATCAAAATCCGACATATAACATATCCAGAAAAAGAGATCAAGCTAACAGAATCCTGCCACACCTAATGTCGGGTATGCGGTTGCCTCCTGACAAGTGTTTTTTAATTGTCATAAACAAACAAAAGCGTCAACAATTGTTTGTATTATCTGCGATGGAGCGTATCACCCGAGCAGCTTAGCGCAGAAAGAAAAAAATTACTGGCAAGTGAGTAACAACCAAATGGTCTAACCAGAACATAGCTACAACAACATAACCTCAAAAATTGAGTACGACAGCATAAATGAGTCAGCAAAAGTGTTAATTGCGCAAATAAAGTTAAAGAAATCCAAAGAAGTATGATAAGAACTCCAAACGGATGCTGATGGAATAATTAAGTTATGTAAAACCAAAGAACTTTTACATACCTTATGGCAGATAGATATAACTAATAACCAACTCAACCAGTTCAAAATAATATAAACAATCCTAAAATACTTTAGAGTATTATAAACAACGAAATGGGAAAACAGAAAAATAGTAATACCATAAGTTATATAAAGGTTAATGATATTAAAATTACGGATAAAGTAGAGATAGCAAAGAGAATGAACAAAATTTTTTGCGATATTAGCCGCAAATTATCTGATGATATAGTGAAACCAAATAATGCCTAATTTAAACAACCAGATACAAATCCAAATTCAATATTTCTTAAACCCACAAGTACGAGTGAGGTAATAAATATAATCAACAACCTGAAGCTAAAAAGCGGTGGTGTTGATAAGATAAATAGTAAGACTTTAAAGATTCTTGGAAGTTGTATCTCGGTATCATTAACACATACTTTCAATATGTTGAAAATGCGATGTGGTCAGATGCATCGAACAAGGCTCAAATCGTACCAGTATATAAAGCAGGTGAAAAGCATAACATCAATAATTACAGGCCAATTTCCCTTATACCTAATATTCCGAAAATTTTTGAAAGAATAATATACAATAGATTGTATGAATTTATATGTAGAAATAATATTTTGTCTAAGCATCAATTTGGATTTAGAAAAAAAATGGCTCAAAGGATGCGTTAAATTATATTACGGAAGTGTTGTATAATAATTTGGATAGAAATATACCAATAATTGTTACTTTCCTTAATATGGCCAAGGCGTTTGATGCGGTCGATCATAAATTACTACTTAAAAAACTTTACTGTATAGGCATTAGGGGTCAGGCTTTGGATCTTCTTTCAAGCCATCTTGATAATAGATACCAGGCAATTAAAATCGAAGAAAGTAAAAGTAATGATTTGTTAATAAACGCAGGTGTTCCTTAGGGTACTATTCTGGGGCCACTACTATTCATAATATATATTAATAATGTCTTGTATGAGATCCTGGACTCTATTCTGTCTTATGCTGACGATACTGTCATAATAGCTACTGGAGAGACTTGGTTAGAGACGCAAAGTAACATGAATAAATTCCTATTGGTTATAGATAACTGGCTAGCGGTAAATAAATTATCACTAAATGTAGATAAAACAGTCTGCACGACATTCCGAAGCTAATGTAATGATGTACCGGCACAAATAGAAGTAAAAATCCAGGATAGGATGTTGACTAGACTGGAGAGATGTAAATACCTTGAAATTGTCTTTGGCTATAATTTAGGCAAAATCCGATGTCGTTGGTATACAAAGCAAACAGCACGGGACCTAAAACAGAACCCTGCGGGTTACCGATGTTAAGATGCCGAGGTGAGGAAAGTTCGCTATTGTCACTAACGACGGCCTACTCTCCCAGTAAGATAGAAGGCAAACCAGCGGATGACCTACTTTAAGAAGCCGAAAGTGGATAGCTTTTTCAGGAGTCTGACGTGACATACAGTGTCAAACGCCTTGCTAAATTCGAAAAGAAGGAGAAGTGTTACTTTCGTTTTGTTTATCCCGACACTGGCATCATCAGTTAACCTCATTAGGCCGGAGTGAGTGCTGTGGCCAGTGCGGAAGCCTGTTTGCAGGTGGTCGAGCAAGAGCCTCGATTTAAGGTACTCCGAGCTTTCCTGTGCATCATCCACTCCAGGGCCTTGGAGAGAAAACAGAGAAATGAAATCGGACGATAGTCAGTCAGGACTGTTAGAGAACTAACTTTGTTGATTGCACGCACAAGCGACAATTTCCAGGCAGAAGGGAAGCAGGACTCGCTCAAGGACAGGTTAAAAATTAGACTTAGTGAAGGAGCGAGAACCGGCGGTGCTTTTAAAATAACAACCTGTTGGAAGCCGTCACTACCCCTGGCCTGGATGTCAAAGTGCGATACCGCAGCCAACACATCCGATTCCGTTATAGTGCTGAACTTGAAGTGTTCAGGAAGGTCTAGACTTTCCAGGGTGTAAAGATAATGCTCAACAGCAGGAGCAAGCGGATCATTGAAGATCGAGCTAAAATGCTTGTAAAATTCGTCTGTGGAGAAGCAAGATGGTAAGGGGGCTTAGAGGTGGAAATTTCAAGTTTCTCCTGCTCTCTCCAGACCTCGGCAATATCAGTCATGGTTGAGAGGCGTGAATAATAGTTATGTAGCCTGGCTGCCTCGACCTGTCTGTGAGCATCGTCTCTAGCTAGTTTATATATGCGGAGATGTGAATCAATCCTAGAATCCTTGAAACGCATGTAAAGTCTATCCCTCTCAGATACGAGGTCAAGAAGAGCCGTAGCGAACCACGGGTAACGCTTCCGTCTTGATGTCACAGTCCGTAATGAGGCGAGATGATTAATGGCGTTCGCAAGGTTAGCGTTAAGCGTAGTTATGCATTCGTCGAGTGATGAGGAAGCAAGAGAAGACCATTCACATGCGCTAAGTACATCCCTTAGCTTCTTGGCGCTGTTTCCTTTATAGTTTCTGTAAGAGTATGTATTAGGTACGTAGCGTGGAATTTGTACGTCGAGAGTGGCCGTGATAAGGTCATGTCCGTTAATGAAAGGTGCGTCAGTTTTCCAGTATAATAGCAGGCGATCCTGCGTATCAATTAGATACAAGTCGAGCCAGGTATCAGAACCCTGTTTGTGGTGAGTGGCACCATAGGGAACCGACGAAAGGGAGTTTTCATTAATGAAGGCCCTGATGAAATTTGGCATCTTCAGATGAAGAGAGTTAGTCAGAGTTAAAGTCAACCATTATAACCTTCGTGGAATAGTTGTGCATGTGGGTTGTTAGCTGATCTATGAAGTTAGAAGAAGGGAGCATGAGGGAGACGAAACTCTCTTTGCCGATACCTCCCAGACGAGGTATGCTGGCTTGCCTGGCTTGTCCGACCATTCACCATCGGATGATGAAATAACGCTAACTATCAGTAATTTGTGAATGTAGAAAACCACAGCTCCTTCGTTCCTGTTTCTGTCTCCTCTGTATAGTAGGTAGTCATCCAGAAAGGAGAGCGAGTGGATAAGAAAAGCTTGATCATCTTAATGTGACCTGAAAGAGCGTTGAAATGACAGACTCTTAGATGTTTAGACAGATATACTTTAGAATAGGATGAAGGCATAGCAGATAAGCTTGATGGTGGATGTAGTGGAATGATGCGTGTATGTTTTAGCTTCAGTGTTGGTTGATGTTGACAGCGGGCAGAATCCGGGCTAAAAAAGAGCTTAGCTTGGCGTCGGTGGTGATGACGGTAGCGCGCACGTTGTCATCAATGCAGCGCATGTAGAGTCTCCCGTCTCTCACGAAAGCTCTGCAACAATGCCTTCTCTTGGCCTCTAGCCTAGCCTTCAAACGCAGCTTTTGCCTCCTTCAGCAAGCTTGTGTCCAGTTCGTTGTTATGCAGCATGCGTTTTCGGGCTTTGGCGATGACGATTGAGCGGGCGTGCGCACTTGAGGAGAGGGTGACAGCTAATGGTGGCAGTCTGCTGTCCCCCTTAGCGATGTTATTTGTTGCATCAAGCCTGGTCCTGACGGATGCCACGTCTCTTCTGAGGACCGTAGGGTCAAGCGCGTCCATAACTGAGTACACGAGGAGATGCAGCAGGGTGTCACGGATATAGTGTAGGCCCATGACAACATCAACCCTGTTCGGGGTCTGTTCTTGGCACCTCTTGACTTCAGCCAGTTTACTGCAAAGGCTGTAGATCTCCGCAGTGCTGGGCACAGCACTGCTGCTGTCCTGCTGCGTTGACAGGCTCCCGGATGTCCGATTTTGAAGTTATGCCTGCAGTTCAGAGATGGTGGTCTAAGCATTGTTTATGCGAGTTTTGAGCGCAGGCAGCTCATCGAGGGCCTTATTTGGCGTCTCCAGTGGGCCTTGGCGCTGCTCAATCCATGAGACCCTCTCAGATACAATGTTCGGTGCCTAGCGGACCATCACCTAAGCATTGCGTATGTCGTCAAGGACCTCGCGAATATCCTTCAGGGCGGCCTCAAGGAATGGTATTGTTTTTGTTGTTCCGGCCACGTGAATCGGCGAAGTATTTCGCGCTGAGGAGGCTGATGGTGGTGCTGATCTAGTCTTCTTAACATTCTGCTGCTGCTTACAAGGAAGGGTCCCCAGGTGTACCTCACCGATTTTGACCATTTTGTGATATGTTGTAGTACTCGAGAAAATATTAGACACGTGTTTTTTCTTACGTGCTAACTCGTCGATTTAAAGGGTGAAATTCACCCTTGAAGTTTATCCCCAAAAACAGGTTTTTTCTAATATCTCAAAAACTATTTGGAGTTTTTAAATAAAACCAACGCCAAATTCTTTATTATAAAAAGACGCTACAATAAGCACAACTTTTACCCCGAAGGGTGTCAACCCCTGTTTTTTAGGAGTAAATGTGCAATTTTTCGCTATTTTTTCAATATAAAATTGACTAAATCGGCTAGATTTGGTTGAAAATTGCAAAAATCATCAAGAAAATAAGAAATTAAAGTGTTTCGAGATTTACGAAGAAAAATTTTTTTCTTGATTGTTTTACCCTTGAGGTTATTTTTTTGATTTATCCTTAAATAAAGAATTATATTCTTGAATTATTTTTAAATTTTTTAAATTTATTTGCAGATTTACACATTTATTGTATATTTTTAAATTTTTAATAAAATAACATTGAATATCGATGAAAAACATTTCATTTTACAATGAATTATTGCTAGTTTGAAATAAATTAAAATTTTGAACTCTTGTCTAATAAATTTTATTTCGAATACATTCTACAAACTTGTAATATTACAATTATTTAGATCATGCAATTTATGTGTAATACATCTGTAATTGAAAATTACATCATTTTCTTAATTGTTATCAAGGATCATAAGTAGAACAATAATGATAATCATCAAAAAAGTGTTTCAAAGATTTTTTACACCATGAACATCGAACAATTGCGACATTAGAATACCCTGCAATTTCACAAAGTATATTAGATTGTGATCTAAAAGCAAAATTTACTGGATTTTCAAAATTTTCAGGATGAACATCCGTGTAACCACTTTTATACCATGAATATTTAAACAGATTTATGTATCTCGGAGAAGATAGTTGATTGTGCACTAAAGATTGAAGTTTAATGATATTGTTTCTTAAATGGAGATTCAATTCTTCATTCATCAATATCACGCTGCCCGAAAAGTGTCTTACATAATTTTTCCAAACCCTAAATCCAAAAACATCAAAAACATCTAGCGGTTGTATTTTGCCTGTAGTTCCTTTTGGAATTATTTTTAAAGTTATTTCTTTATTAGTAGGTTTTACTTCTTCTACGGCTGAAGGACAGTGCCCAGTCCATGAGTCTACCAAAAGTACACTTGATAAACCAACAGTCGGAAAATATACTTCTTTGAGCCATGTTTTAAAATGATCTAAAATCAGACGAATTTCAAATTTTAGTAATTTTTAATAGAATACAAATTAAAACAAAAAAATGATCACTAATAATAACACAGGATGCCTTCTGAATCCAAAATAGTATCATAATTATTCGAATACCCCTAATATGAAATAATACCTGAAGTTAATTTTCCTGATTTAGAAGCCATTGCATAAATGTTAGCTGGTCTGAACAACTCTTGTGATACAACTGGCCCAAATTCACCAGTTTTTTCTTTAAAAACGATAAAAAGAGGGGAAAGAAGTCTACCATCACCAGATATTGTTGGTTGTATTGTATAACTATGAGTCGTAGAAGCTACAGATTACACCAAGCATTCTTTCCCCTTCGATTGCTAATGTACGGTCAGAATGGACTTCTAATTGAAATCCACTTTGATCTGAATTATAAACATTTTCTATTCCTTTTCCTTTAATAAGATTTTTCATTTTAATAACAAATTCATCAGCTTTTTTTTGTAAATAATTTGCTCCTTCTATTGTTTTTTTGGTAATAAATTTATTAATTTTTCTTCCAACAATTCTATGGGTCTCTTAAAATAGTTTACCCAATGTTTTGATGCTTTGAAACGAAAATCTTCATGACCAATACCCTTTTGTGCTTGCAGGGCCCATTTCTGTAAATCTATATCATGGATAATATGTCCAGCATCAACAGCAGCTTTGAAATTTTCTAACACAAATGAACAAATTCTAGCTATTTTTTCTCTATAAGTTCCACCTTTATTTAAAGTTTTGGCCCAACGTTTTAATTGTGTTATTGATGTTACCTTTCGAAATCTATTTTGTACGGTTTTTAAATTTAAATTTTTATTAACACCACTTCTCCAAAACTCTACTGCTCTTGCTTTATAATCATGATCTAATTCTTCAACATCTGATGTGCACTGCTGAAAACTTTCATCTGTAATACTATCTCTTTCATCATCTTCTACAACCTGCATTTGAATATCTTTATAAGGTTCTGCCAAATCAAGAGTTTCATCCTCAAAAACTTCAAATTCATTAAATTCATTCATAGAGTTTAATAAAATTTGTTCAATATGCTCTTTTAAATCCCTTTCTCGCTGTGTTATTGGAGTTTCTTTCAGATTTAATGCTTGAAATGTTATTAAAAGCAAGTTTAACACGTTCATGGGATTTACAAACATTTTATTCCACTCTAAAAATTTAACACTGTAAATTGAAAAACTGTTCTTGTTATTTTATACTGTTATATTTAACACCTTTAAACTCAAAGAAACATAAAGTAGAACTGACGAAAGTAATTAAAAATGCCGATTTCAATGATTTCACAAGTTGCAGAATTACAAATAAAAATAAATTTATCACGAAGACTCACGGATAAATTGATTACAGATAACTATTATCAACAGGTCAATAACATTATCATCAGCATATAATATATAGCAAGTACTATTAATAAATATTATTGAATATGTAGATATACTTACTTAATTTCCTGGCGTTCGTGCAAACGAGCTGCCATCACACTGGTCCTGCTGAATCAGACGCTCACATAGGTAGACCCCACGAAGGGCTCCGCCACCTACATCGGCTGTCTTATGGTACGCGGGGCGGACTTGAACGCCCTGTTGAGATGAAAGGTCGCTGCTGCTGCGCCAACGTTGCTCGTCGTCTCCTCGCATCTTTCACTCACGAGTCGGCGACGTGCGTTGTCCTTTTTGTCCGTCGCAGCCACTGCTCCAGTCACGTCGTTCACTCGAAAAATAAACGACGCACTTAACAGCATTTAACGCAATAGCAGACACGTTCACTCTCTCATTCACAGGTATCCTTGAGATGCTCTACCGCGACCGCGTCGAACGTCGTTGTTACACGGCGAAATTTTGCTGTGTTACACAATACTTTATGTATTTTATAATATAAATATTGTACTATTTGATACTTTTTCCAAACTGATACTTTATTAAATTCATTATCAAATCAAATCAAATTAATATAATTAACTAAAATAATAAAAAAGAATTTACATTGTCACGGGGCAACTGGGCTTTAGCGCGACAGCCGCGAAGCTGCTGTCGCGTCAACGAGGGGGATTACTCACTCTTTTATCTCCGCGCGGCTATCCCTCGATGATACTGAAGTCGGCGATGGACGTTAGCCGTCGGTGCAATGCCGACTCCGTACTATGCAGCCGGGTTGCCTCGGTGTACAACTGCGAGCGAAGCTAGCCGCGCTTTCTTCGCGTATGGAGTCTCCGGCCAGGCGCGCGCTCTGTAGCCGCCCCACGATGTAACCGGCTTTACTCTATCGGGTTCGTCGGAAGGACGCAATAGGTTTACGGAAGAAACAGACATGCGTTCGTGTTCAAAAGTAAGATGTCTATATTCACTCAAGATGTTAATACAATGCAACGCGTGTCGCGAGAGGACGAGTTCGCAC
>QLYP01000181.1:221801-259644 GCA_016647725.1 Nasonia giraulti | reverse complement strand
AAAATGTATTTCAATAACATATCATTATATGTGTTTTAAAATTTCAATGTGATATATGATATACATATACATATATTTGAAAAATTTTAAAATACTAATGACTCCTATAATTTTTGTATAAGATTGCCTAAAAGTTTACGTATGAATGCACTTTTAATGAAGAGTGTATTTTTTATATTTTTGGTATGATACAAATTTTAAGAATCCTGAAATATGTCATTGTTTGAAATTATCTAATCATGTTAAAACTGTCAGAATAATTTATAAATTAATAGTTTAAAATTATAGAATTTTAAAATGAATCATCAAAGAAACTCTACAAATAAATGGAAAAAAAATCAGGAAGTAATTGTTTTAATTTTATATCGCTTGCCAAACATTTTAAAATTGAAAAATTATTCATGGATCTAATTTTTCATTTAAGGATAAAATAAAAAAATAACCTCAGGGGTAAAACAATCAAGAAAAAATGTTTTCTTCGTAAATCTCGAAACACGTTAACTTTAATTTCTTATTTTCTTGATGGTAGTGCAATTTTCAACCAAATCTAGCTGATTTGATCAATTTTATATTGACAAAATAGCGAAAAATTGCACATTTACCCCTAAAAAAACAGGGTTTGACACCCTTCGGGGTAAAAGTTATGCCTACAGTAGCGTCTTTTTATAATAAAGAATTTAACGTTGGTTTTATTTAAAAGCTCCAAATAGTTTTTAAGATATTAGAAAAAACCTGTTTTTAGGGGTAAACTTGAAGGGTGATTTTCACCCCTTAAATCGACGAGTTAGCACGTAAGAAAAAACATGTGTCTAATATTTTCTCGAGTACAACATAATGTAGATGATCAAAATCGGTGAGGTACACCTGGGGACCCTTCCTTGTTAGGAGCGTTCCTGCCTGCTCTTGTTGTTGCAGTTTGCGACGCTGTGCCTCCCAACACAGGTGCGCAACACCTAGAGCCTCGCATGTGCTAGGATTTTTCTTTAACGTAGGATTTGGCGCGATCGTCACGTTTGGGAGAACGCTAGGGAGAAGGGAAAATAATCACACAATGGTTAACAGTTTATTGCACTTGAATTCTGCCCTGCCCTTCCCTACAACGCGGTGGCAATGATGCCTTCCGCGCACAATGTAGCCACACAGGGCTTATGTTGGCGCGCTCACACAAGAGCCGCCCTCGTGCAGCAGACGGCAGGCCTCAGGTCCAGGTCCAGTCTGTTGACGGCTCTCTCTCTCTCTCTCTCTCTCTCTCTCTCTCTTTCTCTCTCTCTCTTGCGTCACACGTACGCGCTCGACTCGGTTCCCGTCGGTCGACGCGCAGCCCGTATGAACTCTCTCTCTCTCTCTCCCTCTCTCTCTCTGATGCACGCGCGGGCTATGCCTCTCGCTTGTGGCAAGCCCAACCTGCTGCTGCCGTGCAGCTAGGGTTTTCTCGCTCACGCTATCTCGCACACATGCGCGTCTCCTCGCACTGCTCTCTCTCTCTCTCTCTCTCTCTCTCTCTCTCTATCGCGTGCGCTGACTAGACGCCTCGCGCAGAAGACATCTAGGTGTGCTCCCGCGCTGCACACCGACACTCGTCTTTCGTATTCGTTCTCTGTCTCTCTCACATACACACGTAGCCGTACGCTCCCGCTCAGCGTATCCTCGTTCACGAGTGTGCCCGCACCACACTCTTCTCACTCTCGTATTCTCTCTCTCTCTCTCTCTCTTTCTCTCGGCTCTCTCTCTCTCTCTCTCTCTCTCTCGGCTCACTTACGGCTCTCTATCTCTCTCTCTCTCTCTCGCTTACTCACTCTCTTCTCTCGAGGCTACCGGTGGACGTCCGTCGGTGCTCCCGTCGTTGCCTCCTGGACTCCTCCCGGACCTGGCTCTCCGACGCCGATGTTGCTGGCTGCTCTGAATGATGGTGGCGGACTGGCTGGCTTCCTTCCTCTCGTCGGGATGGTCGCTGGCTCGTCCGGGAGTTGGCACTTCCTAGTGCCAACGCGCTGCACCTGAAACACACTCGCGCACTCTCGCACACTCTTGGGAGACTCTCCCAATCTCCTCTAGTCGTCGACCTCGGTCGACAAGCAGAGGAGAACGCACGAAACTCTCGCAAACGTGGACGTGCTCCGTCGACAGTCGGGAGAGAGCTCTCGGATTTCCCGCTCGTTCTCGCGCTCACTCTCCTCTCGTGCTCGTCGGGCCCGTGCTTCTTGCTGGCTTTCGATTGGCTGCCAGTCCGCGCGGATAGCGAGCCGCGCATCGGCGCCCGCTGATTGGCTCGCGACATGCGGAAGACCTATCAGCGCGCGCTGACGAGGCTCGCTCTCGCGCCAACGATGCTCACTCTCGCGCCGACAATGACGGTTAGCTAGCCCGTTCCCCAAATTTGAGGACAGGCCGGCGCCGACAACAACACGTCGACTCGCTTGTTTAATCCGAGCACTCAGGGCTTGGCCGCATCGAACGGCTCGTATCGACGCGGCTGCGACGTTCGCAACGTCGCAAGTTACTCCTGTTGTTGTTGATATCGATATGCTCCTCACCTTAGCGCCTTTGGTATTGTTATCACTCTTTACATTATTGTCTGCACACAAGGCAGAGGCTGTGATGCTGGCGCGTGGTTAAAATGGCACTTCCAAGTTCTTTTGGCCGTTTATACGCATTTTTATCAATAACTTACTGGCAGATGGTAAAGTCGAGATTTGTAGTAGGATGGTAAGTTATCGACAGAGTTAAAGAGTAGATGTTATGACTTACGACTAGATGAAGTGATAGTGGAAAGAACTAGGGGTGAGCAAGTACTCGAAAAGTCGAGTTACTCGATCGAAAAACTCGACTTGATGAGCTCGATCGAGAGAGAGAGAGAGAGAGAGAGAGGGAGAGAGAGAGAGAAAGAGAGAGAGAGAGAGAGAGAGAGAGAGAGTGAGAGAGAGAGAGAGAGAGAGAGAGAGAGAGAGAGATAACATGTCGAGCATGTGGATGTTGCTACGAGCATGTCCACCAGCAGCATAGGATCAGGAAAGGAAAAAACAGGGCGGTCGCGAGGCACCCCGAAGCGCCTACCCCAAGTCGCAAAAAGCGTATCCCTGATATGGACTCGTATTCAGCACCACGTTATGAAAAACGTCTTTATAATTCAATGCTTTAAGATAAGATTAGTGTACCAGGCATTTTTCGTAGTTCATTTAGTTAATTTCGTTAACATTCCAAACCAAAAAGTTTTCAGTGGCATTAGTCCCTGGGTATAACTGTAATTTATATGGTAATCTAAATGACTTATTTTACGGTTGCTGTAATAATTATTTGAACTAAAAACTGCTACATGTGAAAGTCAATGGTTTTGTCTCTGTGAGGTGTTAATCTTACTCGCTGTAAAAATATCAGGGCGATGTATTAATATAAAAGATTATCTGTGAATGCGATTGTTTGAAAGAATCGGGCTTTGGGTAGATAAGGATTGTTGGCCCGCACTAATTTAGCGACTCATGCTCAATTGTACTTTAACTTGAGATGCTATGTACATGTGGGTCCTTTGGTGTAATACTTGTTGATGTGATAAGATGAAGTTGCACCAGAGTTGAAGTTATTTGTTTGCTCGCTATACCTGAATACTATTCTTAATAAAAGTATAAAATAATTTACATTTATAAGATTTTGTTCATTATCAAACTTTTTTATTTAATTTCAAACTGTTATTCAACAATATAAAAATATTATCAAGAAATAGATCAATTTTTTAATTTCGATAAGCTGACGAAATCAAACAAATTTTTGAATAGTGTTTTCAGTTCGTGTTTTTTTTACGTCCATCAACACTGTTGTTGAATTCAGCTCATGCGCTCATCATCTGGTTAATCGTTGTTCCTCAATAACAGATAGTAATCTTTGTTTAATCCTCTTATTTTGATTAATACAAGTTACAAGACCAATTAATTGCTTTGGTGAATACTCCTAAAATATAAACAAGAAATTATTTTACAACAATATTAAAACGCAGATTGTAATTATTGCACTGAAGTGATGCAATATTTGTATAAGAAATAGAGGTTGGAGACGGCTGCAATATCTGCCATTGCATTTATATTTTATACGCTCAAAATTACAAAGATTACATACTATAAAAAAGTTTCGGATTAGAAAATCTCAGATTAGATCTCATACAAAATCGTATTTGAAATTTTGCAATAGAGGTAACGGTTGTGGAATCAAATCTCATCATTGCAATCCGCATTTATTCGTGTTCAATTTAAATCTTACTTTACGACATCGGATTTCAGAAAGGTGTAGATATAATGATCCTACACTAGAAACTTTCAAACGATAAAATTGATATAGAAACAAGAAACGATACGTTATGAGGACTTGAACTTTCTAATTCCAAAAAGCCACCAATTTATTCATTTACAAAAGAAAATGATAAAACTATAAGAGAGGGAAGTGAGCCGGAAACCCTCCGACTCACACCCCGAAAAGATTAAGAATAAAATAAAATAAAATATGAATGATTAACAAACGGGGGCGTTAATGTTAAAGCAGCCTAAAATTGGTACTTTTCCGGAAAAAGTAAAGCCTGTAGATTAAGGGGACACAACACTTTTAAACCCTGAAAACAAGATTCACAAGGGAACATTACAAAATTAAAGTAAATAATTTTTCTCTTCTTCACCCCACGGTAAATATGTTCCAGAAACAGTTTCCAATGCATCTCAATTTTTTCAGATTTTTAAATTACTTTTTACCAAAATGGTATGGAGCCAAAGATGTCAATTTTGTCGATTTTTGGGTTTTCAGCATAAATTAATTCATTCATAGCTCCTCAGAAAAGCGTTATATATACCCTATTAAATTGACTTAAAATTCTAATATATATATATATATATATATATATATATATATATATTCTTCGAGTTACAGAGGGTAAAAGTAGGTGATCTAAGCATTTTTTGCACATTTTAATTAATTTATAGCTTCCCAGGGAAGCATTTTTCACTATAGACATACCGATAGTTTTTTTTTTTGTAAAATTTTCTCTCCTTTTCAATAAAAATACTTTTAAATGCCTAGATATATGTTATAACTATCTTATAAGCCATTTAAACCTTAATATTAGTAAAAGCAAGATTTTGATCCGGACTAGGTCTACCAAAAAATTCATGGAGATAGCTTCTTATAGTGCAAAAGTCCCAGCATAGGTCCCAGAATGGGTCTTGATCATTTTATAACCTAAAAAAATCCATCTAATTTTTGATGTGTCATAATAAACCCTCTACGGGACTGAAAAAGAATACAACTAATATAACATACACATGCACAGACACGAACACACGCAAGAGAAAAGAGAAGATAAGAATACTATGTAAGATATTTATAAGTTTTTGTATGAGATATTGTATACGCAAAAAGCGAAACAAACAAAAAATGTATTATTATTAGTATGTATTTACAAATATTTTTATCAAAAATGGTATTCAAATAATACACACGCACATTTTTATATACTTTAAATAATACATTTTGTTTACGTTATACAGTTAGTCAGTCTCGAATTTACTCACAATAGAAAAAACGTATTTTTTTCCAATTCATATGATACAACAACACATTTTGCTAATATAGAAGATACTTCATAACAAGCAATATTTTCAGTTTCGCTTACTACGTAGGAATGTAAATTGGAATTAAAATTTTTATATTTGTACAGTGTTTTATTTAAAATTATCATTATTCTACTTATGAGTATACATTTGCTTTCTGTACCAGATGGTGTATTAGTTGCTACTTTTATGAGACCAGTAATATTTAAAATTGTACTATCAGAAAGCAAAGCACAACAATTATTTCATTTCTTTAACCTCTTATAATTGCAAGAATGAAAGACAACGTTTTTGTGTATGAATCTATCATACCATTCACTTATTTCGTCTACTGTACTAATTGTAAGTAATGATTGCTCAATAAAGACTTTTTCTAATAATAATAAGTTTTTAGTCTTTGGTTTATCAAATATTTTTAATTTGTTAGAATATTCAATACAATTTTTGACGTTACACTGGTTTATAAGTTTAACAAACATATCTACTGTTTTTTGCTGCAATTTTCGTTGTCAAATACAAATGAATTATTTTTTACATATATTAAGCGTTGACAAGTCTTGACTACTTGTTGAGGTATATATTGTGTCCTATAGAATACTTTTTTAATTACCCCATTGAAATTTTCAAAATAATTTTTAATGATTTAATCATAATAATTTCCATTATCGTTTTCATTAACACTATTTTCTTTAGTATAATTGTTTTCATGATCACTAAATGAGTCGTCAATTAAATTTAGTTCCCAATTACTTAATAAACTGCATGTTGATTCGGAGTCACTTTTCTCGATTGCACATATGCTCTTCATCGTTATCGCTTTCTGTTGAAATTCTAATAACACTAGAATTGTTTGCGTTATTTTTATTCTTTGAACATTGTTCGAAAGTCCGACTAGAATAAGACAGTTTATGAATTACAATTAGGAATTTTAAAATATTAAGTATGCGCAAGAAAATCTTTTGATTATAATGTAAAATGTAATTTTGGTACAATACAATTCATAAAGAAATTTCTGCAGGAAAATCCATACAAATTTAAACTGTGCAAACATTTCTGCATAGATTCATACATGTACAACTGTAGAAAGATCTATACTGCAGGAATTCCTTCAACAATCATTGTCTACTTTCTTTATATGCTATTTTGTAAATATAGTTCTTGTACTTGCCTTAAACAAACACTCATTGATAGAATCATTCAATATTCTATCTGCACGAGACCTTAATGTCGATTCAGGGATGGTGCACTTATGATCTCTTACGTACTTTTTGTATCGACCTCTTTTTTTTCTTGGTGGTTCTTGAACATCTGGATAATCCATATTTTTGTTTAATTTAACGTTCTAAAGCACTTATAAATCTTGTACGGATAGACTTAAAAACTCAATTTTTGCAGGGCACAATTAATGTCACTTTCTATTATAGGTTAATAGGTTATCAAACCCAACAATATGAAATAAGCTCTTCGTTATTCCGGCATATATATATATATATATATATATATATATATATATATATATATATATATACATTGGTAACCCCGCTGGTTTCTGGTATCTAGAGTCTATGCGGCTACAGCAATCATACTCGTTGTATGGGGACTCTGGTAAAAGGGGTCAATATTTGGTCCAGAAACCTGCGCTCCATAGCAAATGGGTTCTGGTTCGGTCCAAAAACCTGCATTGTATACAAATCGAACCAGAAATCTGCGGTTTGCAAATTTATCATAATAGTGCTTACTGTCTTTCACCCGATCGTTCGAAATTATTAGTTTTTAAATAATTGATGTAAGAGATCGAAAAACTTATCTGTAATATAATGATCTAACTTATAACTTCCTGAAGATGACGAAAATTGGTCGACAGGCGACGTTTTTCACAGAAAATTATATGGCTTTCACTCGTTGTGTTTGTTTACATGCATGTCGCGGTCGCTAAAACTATTGAAAACTATTAAAATCAATAATTTTTTCAACAAATTAATTACATAATCGTCTTGTGTGCGTTTGAAAAGTTAAAAAGTTAAAAAATTACCATGAAGCATAGAGACCATTAAAAACTCCATGTTTTAATGGTTGATTTATTAATGGTAATGCACTTTCCGATTGATGTAAAATCACAAATGACAATCATTAAATAATTTCTATTTTAAATTATTGATTTTTATCAACTTATATAATAGTTTCAACGACCACGACATGTATGTAAACAAACACAAAAAGACACACGGAGTCACGTAGAAACACATAGACACATAAAGGAACAGGACGCTTTTGTTTCTCCGTATTCCTCGCTAATTATCCCATTCCTTTTTATACGTGTGAAGGCCCATACGCTCCGCTTTACTTCACAATGCTGGTGCTATCTACTATGTCTGTCTGCTACTTACTTTCGTTCGTACATGACTATATCTATGCGTTGCCATGGTAATTTTATTTAACAAATTCAAAACATTTTAAAGAAAACGTACCGTCGTGATAACGACTCCGCTTTTTCTCACACCAATTATTGCATTAGTAAAAAATATTTACAATTGTGCGCGGCTGTATTTTTGAGGTGTGATAAATATTCAACTGTGAAAAAAACGTAAAAATCTATGATGGATGAAAAAGAACGAAGATTACATGTAGACAATAATGATTGCATTTTACTGGAACTTGTCAATCACAGTTATTCGTTGGCCATTGGTTACTTGAATTGGTTTAAAGATGACCTGCTAGAAATCCAAAATTTGATTAATCAAAAAAGGAGGTAGAAGTAATGTGGCCAGATTGCACCATTAAAACTGCTGTGTACATGAAAGCAATGTTGCAGAAGGACAACTTTCTCAACTCATGTCGTAAGAATTCTAGATGTTAGAGGTAAGTGTATCTAAATTTTTGTACACAATATTTATACATCTATAGTATGATAAATATGCACAAATGTCTGCAGGGAATTTAAATCTCTGCAGAATTATCTGCAGAGTTTTCTGCAGAATTATCTGTAGTCTATTCGGTATATTTCTCTGCAGAATTGTCTGCAGGCTCCTCTGCAGATTTTTGTGCAGACTGTTTTCGTAATGGTTTTTTTTGTGAGTTGTATTTATTTTTATGCTTATCAGTACCAATAAATTTGTGCTATAACGCTCTTGTTTACTTGTGTAAAAGTAATTAATCCACTAATATATTATAAATTATTGTACATTTTGTAGATTGGACTACAGTTCAAAAGCATAAGACAAACTTGATAACATATAGAGAATTTTCTCCTTCTAAAGATCGTCGTAAAGAACTAAAAGCTAAGAATATTCTAGCAAACGAAAAAAGATCCAAGAAGAGAATTTCTAATTATAATGTGAAAGATCAGAATTCATTAAAAAATACTTCTCTCGATCCAATTCAACCGAAAGTTATTTTACAACAAATATTAACAGCAAAGGAATCTGAAATTCCAGTTAATGTAAGTATAACAAAATATAAATATATTAAAATATATATTGACCATAAAAGAATAATTTTTTTTTAAATAGAAGCTTAAATAATTTAGTTACATCGATAAATTAAGCTATGAAACTATCTGACCTTACAATAAATTTAATGTTTATCGTAATTTTTTTAGAATGTGAATTTTTTTCTTTAATAATTTTAAAATGGTGAAAGTTACATAATTAGCATGGTAATGTTGGGCTACTACTGTGCCCTCTACAACAATTTTACTGGATCAGTACTATAAAATTTCCGGTACTTTATTAATTATTTACATAGCCTCTATATTATGATATTTCATATATATTTGTACGTGACACATTTTTACGCGTCACCTTTAACGTCATAATACTACTCTGAAAAAGACACGATAATCATTTTATATGAGCAAGATAAACAATATCTTAAGTCAGATAAGAACTTCTTGAAAGACGTGGCTTCCCACAATTACTGTGCTATTCCGATAAATTGTACTGAAAAATTCTTTATGTGTATAAATTTAATATCAATTCATTATTCTAAAGAAATTCCAGAATATTTATGAAGAATCTTTAGAATAAATCCGTCTAAAAAATGTGCAGAGGTTCTTATATGTACATTATTTGTTTGCAACTTTCTTTTATTATCATAAATGTACAATTTATGTTTCTTTACTATCCATTGGACCACAAAATACTGCATTTTGATTAATTTGATAATTTTATATATTTATAAGAGCTATTTAACATTAGTTACTATATAGGCGATTCTGCCTTGCACATTTTGTGCGTCTGTTTCTCAGATGTTGACATACCTTATGAAAATACTATGCAGGGATCTATGCATAGATTTTTGCACATTTCTGCAGAGTTTTCTGCACGGATCTCTGCACAAAATTTAGGCCGTCTACTTTAAATTTCCAAATTATTCTTAAAACCAAAAAAATAATATGAGTGCTTATATAGGTGTTATTATTCGGATGATAACAAAAAATGTCTTGTTGTGAACTCCAAAATTTTTATTTCTTTCATAATTTGATTTGAATATTTTTAATATCTCGTAAAATAAAAATTTTGGAGTTTATAACCAGAGTTTTTGTTATTGTCAGAATATCAACACCTATATATAGGCACTTATTATACTATTTTTTTGCTTTTAAGGGTATTCTGGAAATTTAAAGGAGACGGTCTAAATTTTGTGCAGAGATCAGTACACAAGATGTGTACAGAAATCTGTGCAAAGATCTATGCACATTATTTTAGTAAGGGAATAAAAAAAAAGAAAAAAAAAGACGAATTAAGCTTTGATCTCAGATGAGATCTTAAGTGAGATTTACATTAAAAATGCACATATACAATTGCGAATATACCTTAGATTTTGGCGTGAGATTGCATGTGAAATTTTGCAATAGAGATAGAAGTATTGCGGCAATATAATCCTCGATCGTCCATTTGATAATACAACCTGATTCAGGCCCCACTGTTGGTCCCTATCCATGTTTAAGGTAGTACTACCGTTACTGAGGTATTCAAAACAAGTCTAATTTGTATACTTTGTATATTTTCGAGATACACATAATAATAGAAGTTGCACAGATTAAGTTATATTAAATAATATATACGCATAGTTGCGCAATGTGCTGTAAGAATATTATGTGCCGAATGGCAGCAGCGAATATTTTTCAAAAGAAACTTGAGGTAGTACCGTTGTTAACTAAATGCATGGTAGGTGCGAGTTGGTCTTCTCTTCTTCTTTACACCAGCTGCAGTCCGCGGAGTCTGTAGGCTCCATCTTCTACAGGTGGTACCACACCTTCCAGTGCCCGACCAGCCAGCCTACGGCTAGCTTTAGTCTATTTTTACCAAGTCTTCTGATGGTCATGAGCCATTCCGCTGGTGAGCTATTACCTAAGATATCTTTGGCCCATTTAAGTCCTTTGGTATTATACAATTTTGTGTACACGTCTGTATTGAGCCAGTCATTTCTGTTTATTTCGCAAGTAGCTACGACAACAGCGCATCTCTTTGCACAGAGGCTATTAGCGCCTCTGTCTGCCAGCCTGTCCGCTTTTTCGCTGCCCACCACGCTCGCGCCGGAGTATCCTAGCACCCACAACAGTATCATGACATTGCGATTTCCAAATCATTCCAGCGTCTGTCTGCCGCTTAAAACCTCTTTCGAGGTAACTCTGATGCTGTCCAGCGCCATTAGAGCCGCCTTGCTATCAAAAAAGAATGTTACTGTTCTGTATCCTGTGCTTTTATCCAGCAGCAGGCAGTTTGCTGCCTCTGTGATGGCCCTGACTTTGGCCTGGAAGACTGGCATGCTGGTCGAGCGAGCACATGATCTCTTGTGTGTCCCCACTTCCTCAGGACCCTACCTTCACTCCGCTTACATTTTTTGAACCGTCCGTATACCACACTATGCTGCCTTCCATTAGCTCGTGTGATCCTCCTTGCCATCCTTCCCTTTCTGGGGTGACGATTGAAAACGATTTCGGAGAAGAATATTCTCTCCATTTTTCTGTCGCAACCTATTTTCTTCATAAGTGGCATCACCTGTTCCAGCAGTACCTCATCCTTGAAGTGCACGCGGTTTTTTGTTTCTGAGAGTCTGCAGAACGTCCTGCATGCATTCGCCCTTATAACCTTGTTTAGTAGGAGGAGCTCCAATTTTCATGGCGGCTGTCGGTGTTTTCCGCATGGATACTGTGATTCCTCCCATTACCATTCTTTGCATTTCGTCTAGTGACCTGATGTTAGCTTTCATATCGCATTTATGTGCCTAGACGATTGCTTTATGTGCAAGCCTTCTCTTTATCTGATTCTAGACCCCATGTGGTGCCAAAAGCTCTACTGCATGCCTAGAAGGTACTTATTGCGCTTTCACACATCGCTCTACTGTGTTTACTTCAGTTAAGCCTAGGGTCAAGCGTGACCCCTAGGTACTTGATTTTGGTAACCAGTTTCTGTGAGACTCCTTGGAGTTGGAGTCCGTCTATTGGCTTTGTCTTGTAACTCTTTGTGCACAGTATGACGTTGACCTTGTTAGGGTTTACCGCAATTTTTACTGCTTTGCACCAGTTCTCCACCAGTTCTAATGCATACTGCTTTACGCCTTCTAGAACATTCTCGTCAACTCCCCTTATCAAGATGACGATTTCGTTCGCGTACGCCTGTGCATTCATTCCTTCCTCGTTAAGGGTGCGAATCAGGCTCTCGATCACGAGGCACCATAGTGTCGATGGCAGTACTCTTCCCTGTGGGCAGTCCTTTCTAACTCTACCTATGTTTGAGTACAACCCCCAGTTAGGAACTATCGTCCTGAAGTTCAACATATTGCATATCCACCTAGCGACGGTTACCGAAACAGCGTGCTCCTTCATTCCCGCCTTGATAGCTTCACCGGTTGTACAGTTGAAAGCCCCCTCGACGTCTAAGAAGATGACCAGCACCAGATCCCTGTTCTTCATGTCCTGTATTAAGCCGACTACATCCACAAGTGCTGTGTCCATCGACTTACCGGTCTGGTAAGCGTGCTGCTTGCTGTGCAGTGACGCTTTGACCCGTGATGTCTCTTTAACAACGCTGTCAACCAACCTTTCCAACGTTTTGAGTAAAAACGGGGTCAAGCTGATTAGTCTAAAGTCTTTCGCGCAGCTATGTGTTGTGCTTTGCCTGGTTTAGGTAAGAATGCAACCTTCGCCAGTTCCTATTCTTCCGACACATACCCTAGTACGAGGCATACTCAGTACAACTTCTCCAGGGCCGGTATCAGAATATCGATGCCTTGCTGCAGCAGTGCCGGGAAAATACCATCCGGACCTGCGGCTTCGTGAGGCTTGAACGTACCTATTGTCCACCTTATCCTCGCTTTATGTGTGATCCGTTTTGCCACTGAAATTATATTCTCGCCCATGTATCAAATTTTTGAGACGACGTGCGCAAAGCATTTTTAATTAGTCAAATTTCATTCAACCAGCAATTAAATATTTTTTACGTTCATTAATTATAAGCAAGGTATTGTTTAAAAATTGTATGTTTTCTTTCTGGTCAATAGATTAATTATGGAGAGAGCTTAAAAAAGACGATGAAGGCTACTCTATAGATAATGATTCGGATTCAGAAAACAGTTCAAGTGAAGATAATCTAGATGATGCCAACAAAGAAAATGATAATGTCAACAAGGAAAATGATAGTGGCAACAAGAAAAATGATAATGTCATTGATGCAAATGATGTAGATAATGAGAAAACTGATTCATCTCAACTGATTGACTACATTACTAAAAGAAGTAGAAGATTTACAAAAGGCGCTTCAAAGTGAACAAGTCAAGTACGAAAAGTTATTAGTCGAAAAAGAAAGCATTAAAGTTGATTTAGATCGGTACAAAGAAAAAGTAGAACAAGAGAAAAATAATAATAAAGATAACGAAACTCGCACCAACATGGCGGCTGCTAGAGAAAGTAAGATTATAAAATAGAATACTGTGTACTAAGAAAAGTGTTTTTTTTACTGAATATGGAGTTCGCAGTATAAGTCGAAGGCGAGTGCGTCTCCAAGCTTAGGGCGAATACTGCATACTCCATACGAGGTCAAAAAACCCACTTAGCTCTTGATGCACTGTATAGTTTTTGTGGCGCATGTATGGATTTTCTCGTTTAAAGTACGGAGTTTAAAACAAAATTTCGTTAGCAGAAAAAGTAAATAGCAGGCCAAAAATAGTATTTTGTGAACCAAGGGCGTAAAGTGTGCTCTTTTAGGCTGAGTGTGATGTTTGTAGGACGAGTCAAGGCATGTTAGCCCGAGCCAAAAGCGAGGGCGTTTACGAGCCGGAGATAAGTACTGCAACCACACGAGGCCAAAAAGCTCACTAAGCCCTTGGTGCACACCATATTTTTTGTTTTTTGTACCGCCTGCACTGATTTCCGCTATCACACACACATACGCGCTCACGCACGCACACGCACACATGAATATTTGATGTAAACTATTGACCATTTTCTTTAAAATATTTTAGCAGGCGTTCTTCATTTGTTTTTTGCCCGGGCGTTTCTCATTTTTTTTAAAAACATCTGCCAGGCAAAAAAAATAAGAAACGTTCGCTAACTTTTTTTTTGTTGCCAGCCAGTCTGAAAAAAGTTATTTTAGTCCCGCTCAATAGGACAGAAAAACACAAAAATCGTGCTTGTGTTACAAAAAAATGTTTGTGCTCGCAGCCAATTTTTTGCCGGCTTGTAAAAAAAAACCGATGCTTTACGCACGCTTAATAGGTACAAAAACGCAAAAATCATGCATGTCAAAATATGCTTTAATAATCTTTCTGCATGCAAACAATTACACAAAAGCATATTCTAACAAACGTACATTCGCCCATACGTCTACTTATGCCCTGGTAGAAATTCGAATATTTTGCCTGGAAACAATGAAAGGGCTATGTGAAATAGCCAAGACTAGCTTGTGATGAAACGCTTTTTTCCCATTTCTCGAGCGTTTGTTTAAATAAACATAACCTCAGATCTTTTATATTGATATTACTTCTTGTAACGTTTACTCATTGCAAAGAGGCTCACTAATTTTAATCGATTAACAAACGATTTTCACAATTAACAGTCAATTAGAGTTATACACTAAAAAAAGGTTAGGTTATCCTCAGCCCCGCCTCTGGTTCAACAGTTACACTAATGTCTTGCATATCTGTTACTCTAACTTTAGGACAGTGTACGTCCTCAATTCTGAATTCTCAATTTCCCCACCATCTTTTTTGGAAGGCACATGCGCAGTGACAGTACAGACTTTTCTACAGAATTTCTGCATACTTTTCGCGCCTACAGAACTGAACTTGAGTTATAAATACTAATAGTCTAAATACATCGGTAAAGAAAAAATCTCTATGCCATCCAGATGACAATACCGAAAATAGGTAGTAACACCCATGAAACATATAACAATATTGTTAAAGTTTACACAAGCGCTTCAAAAAAAGCTCCAAATCTCCGCAGAAACGGCAAAAGTATGCAAAAAATATGTATTATAAGCAGCAGCTTAGAATGTAGACTTAGCGACAGATTTTTTTGGTAAGGTATCACTGCATAATGTCTAATCTGTGTGTGCTTAACAGACCTTCAGCCTAATGGTATATATCTGGGTATTTGAACTGGTTACGTTTTGAACTATCAACTGGTCTACCAACAGATTGCCATGTACATTATCTTACACATAATTCTGCACATTACCTGTGTGTTGGCATACAACAATGTTTGTAAAAAGTTCTGTAGGTTTGTGTGCAGGTTATTTTCGTAAGGGCGAGCTGAAAGCGGGAAGCTTTTCTCCCTAAGCTTGTAATATATTTCACGTTTTGAATCTCCTTTAATAATCTATAGTTGACTTATGAAATACATATAAAAGACTTGCAGCGATACCCACAGCAATATGTAAATATCAGATTTCCTCATATTAATGTATATAGGCACTCCTAAAATCTGCCAGAAATCTTGCGTAACTTCCTCCCCAATCATGTTTAGCTACCCGTAAATCAGTCTGCATGATAGCTTGAAAGACTGTCTTCATCATGGCTGTTTGTCCACCTATAAATCAGTCTGCAAAACAATCTATCTGTCTAGTTGCATCAAGGTTACTCATAAAAAAACTGTAACGAGTTTTGCGGCTATAGTAGATTTTATGCGTTCATCTTCTCTGCATATTTTTTACCCTTACTTTTTGCCTTTTGTCCTGCACTCAATTATGCAGGCTTGTCGAGGTATCCAGATAATATGCATATATGACCGCCACTATGGCTGCACATTTTTTTAGCCATTTACCATAGTTGTAGTCGGTAGATAAATCTGCATAAACAGTCTCTATCAATGTGTATTATAATTAACAGTTTTAGTAAAACAATTAGTCCGAATGCGAGAGGGATCTGACAAATAGAATACCTATTTGTCTTTAAATTCTTTTAATCACCTAATAGCTGCCTCCCGCCTATCTCCTGAACCTAGCAGTTTGCTCACTTTTATTTTTATGTGTTATATGTCTGTTAATACTTAGCTGCAGTTATTTTTAAGTACCCATGTTACTTTGACTTTTTATCATTTTAGTTCCTTAATGTCTACTTATCTAATTTAAATGTGTAATTGCAGGTTTGATTTATAAAAGATTTGGAAAAATAAAGGCTAATGCTACACTCATCAATAAAGTGGCATCAAATTTCATATAAGAGGAGATAATGTGTAGAAGATAATATATAAAACATAAAAGATAATATATAAAATGCATTGAACAATTTTGTTAAATGTTTGAATAAACGCATATAGCATAAACATATTTTAATGTTTTTAACCAAACCTATATAAGATCATTGATGTTATCTTCACAACTAAGATAATAATTACTACTAGTTATAAAGCATTTAAAGACGCAATTTGATCTAGCAATTGGTACGTATGAGATCGAATGACTTCATGATTCAAAATTATTTATAGATAATTGACTATTCTCATTTTCATGAAAAAACTGTAGATGTCTCTGTAGCTTTATCTGAAGTTGTCTTATTTTCTGTAGCCTTGCATTGTAACGAGCGCTGAGATTTCAGATCTCGCGCGCTCGTATGTCGCGCGATTAGAACTAGAATAGCAGACGACGTTAGCGGCGGCGCTGACAAAGGATTTTTCCGCGAGAAGCGTGAGTTTCTTTCTTAGTTCGATTCCCGATTGTCCCGACTAACTGTTTAAACAACTGGTAAATAACCCACGGGTACGCGGAGGAAAACGTGGTGCTCCGGGCGCACCAAGCATTTGTATCGAGCATCGGCAGGCTAAAGCACTGGTGATAGCGCTGCACCCAGCAGCTAATGTCTGCTCGCTATCACTCGGCCGTCATCGAGGGAAAGCCGTCTGGGAAAACGACCTTCTCGAGGTGACGTGCGGCATCTTTGCGGCCGCACGAACGTCTATCGAATCGCCCCATTACAGCATCCATACTGTCTGCTGATTGTCCTGTAGCCATCTGGATGACAGCTATTCTGTCACTCATTTTTATTTTAGTAATCAAGGGTTTCAGTATTCTATTTAAAACTGACTTATATTTAGTTAAACTCTCACGAAAATAATGTGCATAGATCTCTGGACATTATATTCGTAAGATATGCTTGTATTACAAGACATAATTTAACAGTAAATATAAAAGTAAAAATTTCAAGTTTATTTATAATACTGCAGAAAAAAATGCTAAATACCTTAAAAAGAAACTTTCTGCGAAATCGCCTGCATGCGAAATGTTCTACAAGATCTGCACCCCTTACGAAAATAACCTGCAGAGATCTCTACATAGATCTCTACATAGATCTCTGCACAGATCTCTGCACATTATTTTTGTAGGGGTATATTTTTTCTTTAAAGTATGATAACTCATTAGTTGTTGTTTTTTGATAAATATTTGTTTTTCATTTCAAAATTTAAAAAACGTAACCCTGAATTGATGATACATCCTTTATCGAATAGAGTAAAAAAAATCTAATAATCTTTTAGTCAATAGCGCAAATTGTCTTAAAAATAATACTCGCAAAAATGTGTGCAATCAATTTATAAGCAATACTGCAAAAATAGAAAATGTTATCAATAAATGTAAACAACTTCAGATGTATATAAAATATACACCAATAATATCTTCAGCAATTCCGAACAATAATGGTTAATCTAGTCTATGCTTCAAATTGCAAGCTTGTCCGCATTTAAATTCACGTACAGAAGTCTAAACTTACTTTCACACTATTAAGTATTATATATTCTGCATAATTTTCTGTATCGATATTTGCATGCCTGCATGCAGTATCTAGTGCAAAAATACACAGGAGAAGCAAAATTTCAAGCTCAATTTTATGCACAGATACATGCATAGAATCGTGCATTATCCCAAGTCAAATTTTCGCGAATTCTCAACAGAAATTTCATCATAATAGCATGAACAGTAAAATGCATAACCAAATGCAGTAAATCTTGCAATATTTCAATCAGACAAACGTGCATAAGAGTTTACAGCTTATTATGCACATGTCATGCAGAAGCAACTCATGAAGTCATGCCGTTGCCTATTCAGGATATTCTGCAGGCTTTTTCCGTAAGAGATCAGCCTTAAAGTCCACGAATTGTGAGTCTAATGGAACAGCACCGTTACTAGCAACAGACAATATTGAAAATAAAATTGTTGAACATGATAAATTAATTAGTAATGGTGGTGAACCTGACATTGATTATGATTCATGTACAAGAATTGAGGATCGTATTGACTTGCCTGGCGATGAAATATTGTCTGATGATATGCATAAGTTAGTAGAAAGTGTCAGTAATCTTAGTACTACATCCAGTTTAGAGAATCATACAGATAGAGCCAATAGTATTTTAAATAATGTCAATGAATCATTATCTTTATATTGTAACAGTGCACACGCACACCCAAAACAGCGTGCACACAGCACATACAAGTGCGTAAGCAGCGCTTACGCACACACAGACACTACACGACACGCGCCTACGAGAAGCATGCCGAGGCGACAGGAGTCGCCCGCGAAGCATAAGCATAGGACAAGCAAGGTAGGTGCGAGAGAGAGAGAGAGAGGGAGAGAGAGAGAGAGAGAGAGAGAGAGAAAGAGAGAGAGACCAGAGAGAGAAAGTATAGCGCGATACCAGAACCAGCGCTATACACAAAACGGCGCCTAGTCGCCGAGAAACAAACACCAGCTCACCCCGAAGGGCGAAGAGAGGGAAGCCGACACACCAGGCAACGAAACCTAGCCTGGTCACTCTTCCGATAGCTGCGATAGCAGCAAGAGGTACCCGGTGCTCTCGGCGATGCGAGCAGCGGGCGGAGCTCTCTCTCTCTCTCTCTCTCTCTCTCTCTCTCTCTCTCGTGCTCACTCTTTAATGTACCGTCTCTATTTCTTTCGGAAGAGCACTAACCTCAGGTTGCGCCAACACTTGGTGCAAGCACTCCTATTTCCCATCATCGATTACTGTTCACTGGCTTACTGCGACCTGACACAGGAAATTGACTTGAGGCTGCAGAGGCTTGTCAACACGGGGATCCGTTATATCTACGGTGTTAGGAGGGACGAGCACATCTTCCCTTATAAGCGTGACTTACAATGGCTTACCACCGCCGGACGTAGGAAATACTTCATGGCCTGTTTTCTGAGGAAAATGTTCAACACCTCCGTACCTACCTACTTATTAGCCTATTTTGATTTCTACGTCGCGTCCCAACACACTATCCATATCACACTTTAAACAAACAGCTAAATCATACTTCTTTAAATTGGAAAACACGCAAACATCACGTAAACATACATACACACCCATCCATCTCATTTCACCTCATTCCATTCACTATCACTTCTTACACAATAATATTTTTTTCTCTCTTCTTTGTATTTACTATATCTAAATATATACAACATAATGTACAAAAATAAAAGCATATAAATCTAAAATCTAAAATCTCTCTCTCGAAAGGCGCATAGCGCAAACAGCGCGATAGACGCTGTAGCTAGGTTAGATAGCAACTTCCATCAAGCCGGTGCAATCAAAAGCGAATAGTCTCGCCAAGCGCCTCGAGTACGCAAGACATACGTGAACATGTAATACCCGGACCGGGCGACGGCCGGAAGATATTCTATTTGTTAATCTAGGAAAATAAAGGTATACCATGCGTGATTAGCCCGAGAGGATAAACACGAATAAACGGAGTAAAAATCTTTATTCTGCATGCAAACCCCGCTTCCAATTTACATTTCAGCTGGCCAAGAAAAAAGGATCCCGCCACTCTCCGCGGTCCGCTAAAGCGGAGACGCTGAATTAGCCGGGACCGATCCTCGTCGTCAAATTGACGACTTGCGGCACGCTAGCTTCCTGCGCGCCAGCCCGAAGCTTGGCATGGCTCACTCATGTAACTTGCGCGCGAGCAGGAGGCAAGAATGTCACAATATGATTGCTCACTAAAATATATTGCAGGTTATATAGATACAAAATGTTTTGCAAAATCTAAATTCTCTGATTGTGTAACTGCCTTTAAAAGAGAAAATCAAAAATTTTGAAAAAAAATAATGATCTTTTGATATTTTTTAAAGCATATAAAGTTTTTAATAGTTCTAATCCATTTGTTTATAGTCTCGCGACAAGGACGAGACTTGTAGATCTTGATGGACGAGTTGGCAATAAACAAACTATCGACAGTTAATGTGAACTTTTAACCGTAAAAAAGGCATTGACCTTTATTGAGTATAGTGTGTATTTACAAGTGTTTAATTCTAAGGAAAAGAAGTGAAAGTTAAAGTATTAAAGTACCGACGCGTGAACAAACGATATTGTTTACGGACAACACTGTGAGGCAAGTACGAGCGCTCACAGTGATTCGGCAATACGTACTAAACTACACAAATCAGCGAAAGCGGCAGAAGACCGCTCGCGAAACAGGCGGAGAGAGACAGAGTAGGAGCGAGCGAGCGCGCGTTGCCATGGCAACCACATTGGTGCCGTGCGGGCTAGCGAAAACCGTCGAATTTGAACTTAAGCTTCTCGAACCTTCTCGCTCTCTCCGCATATTGAACTAATTTTCGAACACAATTAGGTAATCTTTGTGTTCCATCAGAATTTTTTAATAATGTTATTGACACTGCTTATACTACTTTTAAATGTCATGTTGAACCTATTTGCCATTAATGAGTTCTTTAATATTGATGGGCCATGTAACACGCATCGACAACGTAAGTAGCTTTTTTCGTAAAAGTGCACATTTTTTATAAATTAAAATGGATAAATTAGCGTGCACGTGATGCAAAATGTAAAAAACCTGCTGTTGCTGGTGAGAAACCAAATGCCAAATTACAGAAATTAAGTCATCGGTAAGCACATTTGGAGTATATAAAAATAATTTTTTCAATCAATGTCTACAATCATTTCTAGCAACAAATTTTATGTCTCGAAGATAATCAAAGTGCTTATTTGCTTATTGTGTCGTCTCAGCCAATTATTACTTTATATTTTATGTTTTATTTTGTTCACAGAGGTATTCTTAGAAATTGTCAATAAACTCGTCTCATCTATAAAGAATCATTTGTATGTAATTGCATGCACATAATAAATACTTCAACTCATTAATTAAATTATAGTTTCTTTTGATTTTTCATATTCTTTTCTTTTCTCTAATTAATAATTATTTGCAAATACCTTTATTAAAAGCAGTTGCATAAGTGTTGATCGATAGTTACATAAAATGTAAATAATTTATGTGTATCATCATCGCCAATCCTACACCTGTGGTTTCCTTTTATCCTATCCTTTTCCTGATGGAAGAAAGAACCACTAGTCAGCTAATCATATCTCACCTGCTGAACTTTAAAGCTTGATGCTTGCATATATAAAATCGATTTTACTACATTCATTAGCGTATATTTATGCCCTAGTAGAAATGCTTACCAACGGTAAACTATTGGCCAAATTGTCGGTTTTAGCAGGTTCGTTAGCCAACCATAATCAACTGTTGGGTTATTTTCTGTCAGGATAGAGACCAAATTTATAGTTGCCAACATTTCATCTTGTAAAAAGTATTTTTCAAACCGATTTCTTACCCTTTTAGTGCGTTTCATTAAAATTCTACTATTACTACGACTTCTTGAGAGCCTTATTATCTTACGTATCTTGTCTTTGAGAACCTGCTGCTGTTGCTATTGAGCAACCTAGAACATCTGGGGCGTGAGGGTCTTGATGATGCTGGCGGACAGCAGCGGTAGGCTTGGATTTGTGGCCGGGGGTCACGGATATGCTAAGCTTGAGGTTGGTCGGACTTCCGACACTGCTGATCTATGGGGGCCGCGTCGACTCCTCGTTGACGTCTATCGCCTCCTCCTCGTCCTCGAACTTAATCAGACGTTCCGTCGCAAACTCGTTCTCGTGCTCTTATTGCCTAACGCGACGTTTTCGGCTTGATGGTCTTGAGCGCTAAGTGTCATTTGCCGGTCCTCGGAGCAGCTCCGGCAGTCGTCGTTGCGTCGCCCGCCATTGTGGCGAACCCTGCTGCACTAATATTAGTGAGGGCTAACCGAAACCGCTGTAACGGAAGAAAAAGTCTTTCATTGTCCTTATCATTCATTGTCGACTCATTCCAAAGAAAACAAGGGCACAAGATCTTGGAGAAAGCATATAGTTGCCGTTGAGGAGGCTATAGATGTGGAGGTCGGCATTGCAGTGCGGTGAGAGCTCATGAAGTTAAAGACGAGGTCATAGATTTCCCGTGGATCGCAGTGCCGATCTCACTCTTCTCTGTTGTGGCAGTCCTGCATGTCCTGAAGCGATTGGCCGGTGCCTAGTTTCTAGTCCACCGATATGAACCAAGGGTCACAAGATGTTCGAAGATATAGAGCACGCTGTTGTTTACTCTCTGGATTCATTTTGCTTCAGAAAATTGCGGGTTTTCTCTTGCCTCACAGGCTTCAGCCTGGGCAAATACGAAACAGTTACAGGGTAGAGGCCTGTGATGGTTCGATCGGTAAAGCAGATTGGCTTGTCGCCCGATGTTCCCCCGGGTGCCTTCCCCGATCTATGCCGATTGACACGAGCACCACTGTGTACACTCATGTGCTTTGTTTCCCAACACATCACAAGCCTCCGTCGCTGATAAGCCTCGTAGCATAAATAGAGCGACGTTAAATATAAAAAAAAAGTATAACCTAACAAAGAACTCATTAAATTATAGAACAGATTGACTAAAATAAAGAGTGTTGAAAAAAATGTTTTAACATTAAAAAATTGAAGAAAAAATATTCCTTATTTTAACTTCCGAACGCATTTGTACTTTTTGCTGAAACGTTACAGGTTCATCAAGTATATCCTAACAAAGAACTGACCTGATTTTTAAGTTGTATATATGTATATACACACGCGCACACACACACACACAGATATATATATATATACATATATAAAGAATGGTGTTGGCTCTATCGGTCTTCCCGAGGCAATTTGTGCGTGAGGAAGGAGAAGAAAACCCCAAGAGATTTTCTTTTTTCTTCCTGCGACGTTTCGGTGGTCAATGCCATCCTCATCAGGAAAAGAAACTGTGGTCGATTGCTGGTATAGCGTTTGTTTCTTGAGGGGTTTGTGGAGATATCCGCGAGCAATTACACTAACGCGCCGGTCATGGTGCGGAAGGCCGACGGTACTTTCCGATTTTGCACTGACTTTCGCGATTTGAACAAGATTACGTAAAAAGATGCGTACCCGATGAAAAGCGTAGACTCGATATTAGACCGTCTACGGAAAGCGCACCATTCATCGAAAATTGACTTACGTCAAGCGTATTATCAAATTCCGCTTGCTAAGGAAATCCGGAAGTATACGGCCTTTGCGTTACCGGGCTCGGGGCTTTGGCAATTTACGCGGATGCCGTACGGTCTGTCGCTGCCGAGATTGCTCGACGCGTTATTCGGGCCTGAAAATGAGCCGCACGTGTTCAGTTATTTCGATAACCTAGAAATCGCTACCAAGACGTTTGAAGAGCACGTAGAGTAGATAAGTTGAATGCGGCGGAGTTAGTCGTGAATCAGCAAAAGTGTCAGTTTTTCTGCAAGAAAACCCAGTACCTAGGGTTTGTACTTGATCGGGACGGACTAAGGCCAGATCCGGAATAGGCAGCACTGATGCTGGACTTTCCCGTGCCGAAAAACGTGAAACAGTTGCGCTGATTCTTGGTGTTTGGGTTATGTAAGAGCAGGAAGGGGAATTTCGAATTTCGCGACGTAGCGTGGCGAGCGCTGCGGCGAGAGCGGTCGGGCACATGCGTGAGCCACTTAGGGCCTCTCCTTTTTGCGCGGGCTCCACAGACAGACTTCCTTGAGACGTCAAGGCGTCCTGCGACCATGGAAGGTGCATCCCGTCCACATGTGGCCAGGGCTTCTCGTCGTGCCGTCCACGTTCGTTGCGTCTAAGATAGGAGAGCTCTCCAGCGTGCGAAAGGTACGTCGCGGCAATAGCGTTAATTGCATATAATGTAATTGCGTTTCTCTCTATTTTTTTGCCTATCTTAGAGTCTCTTCTATTTGTATAATTTTCTCTATTTATTTTATAAATAGTTCGCTTGCTTCGGCTTTTCTTTCTAATTCGTGAGAGTTTTTACGCTGAGACGAGTCATCTTTTTCCCGCAAAATTTGTGTAATTTTTATTTGACTTCCTAACTTTTCCTCACTCATACCACCATATTAATTTCAGTACATATTTATTTTGAACTCATTAGCTTTTCTTCACTTGGGATGGTGGGATGGTATTCATCAGCCGGAATTCAGAGTTAAAAATACCACTAGTAAAGCTATTGAGAAAGGGGCAAGCGTGGCAGTGGGGTGATGAGCAACAGGAGTCTTTCGAACTAGTAATACAAGTCTATTCGACCAAGCAGTGCAATACAATGGAAAGAATGGCACAGCCAAGCAGTGCGATGAACTGAGCAGCAGAGAACGCTGAATTGTAAAACTGCGCTAAATGACGAGTGTATATAAAACGGTAGTATAAATCGAGTGAGTTAGTTGGAATGTAGTTGTCATAAGGAATCGTGTATCGGTGCTTATATCTGTATCAATAAAGAATATTTTACACATATTTTAACATTTAAAGAATATAATTTAACGACAAAAAAATTCACCATTTATTGCCCAATTAATGGGGAATATTTCTATCAGGGCATTTATATAAGCATATTAATAAAAAGTAACATTCTTATTCGTATTATAACTCTATATTAATTTTATAATATACAACACACGATATATATATATATATATATATATATATATATATATATATATATATATGCGTGTATACCTTTGTGTCTGTGTATACGTGTGTGTGTGCGTGATAACAACGCGCAAAGTGCACTCAAATATGATTATAATGAAAAATTTGGTGTTAGTAGACTAAAAAAATGCATGCACTTTCAATTAATCAATTTTAAGCAGTCTCTTATTGGTCTGTATAATATCTTCTTATATAATTTTTATTTATTTAGTTTACTTTTCTTGTTAGTATCAAATGTATAATATCCTATCTTTTTACACATATAGCCAGTTCTTCGTATTTTGGGAAGTGTTGTTTTTGAATTATGAGATATACCATTATTGTTTACGCGATTACTTTGCTGTAAAATAAAATATATCATATTTGTTTTTTTTTTAAATTATTTTTACCCGAAAATTTTAATTTAAAAAATTCTTATTAATTATTAAGCCTTAAATGTTTCTGTTTTTATGTTATTTGATGATTACGATATCTAAGTTAAAATTGTAAAATATCCTTAATGAACACCCTACATAGAAATTTATGAAACTATTAAATGTTTTAAAATAATAAATAAATTACTTCAAAACGTGATAAAAATACAGGTGCTCCTTTTAAAAGATTTTTCATTTGTTTCAACTTAAAACTAATCAATTTCTAATCAAATTTAGTAACAATAATTTTTAGTACTTTTATTATTTTAAGGTTCCAAAAAAAAAATTTAATATTGTTGGTGATCGAAAAAAGCAAATTCAAGACAGTTTTCACGATACCCTTGGAATATTGGTTGATGCACCGATACAAGGGTCTGGAAATACCAACGATGGTAATACATCGTGAAGATTTTTTAATAACGTTGATGTTGTCGCCAGAGTTACAGGTGATAAAATAGCTTATTCATCGAGATGTGTTTCAATTACTTGTATACATTTTGCATCAAATTTAAAAAAGATGAATTTATCTTTAAAAATACTAGATGTTAATTACTAGAAAAAAAATAGTTTCGAACATGATTTTAATGAAGTCGAAAATTTTAATATTGCAAAGCTTCCTCTATACTATAATACATTAAATTGAAGGAAGCTAAGTGCTTAAGAATTGGCCGTGGTTTATTATTATTATAATTATACAAAACAATAATAATTACATATAAACTAATAAAATAAAATTATTTAGGGCTTGACGAAGAATTGCTGAAAAGATTCAAAATTATATTATCTATTATATCTTCAGGCTATACAATTAAGATAATAGTTTTCAAAGAATTTTGTGAATGTATCGCAAGAATGTATACCAATCATAAAAATATAAAAACATTTTCACCACCAAAATATAAAAACATTTTCACCACCAAAATATAAAAACATTTTCACCGGAAAAAAATTAATTTTTTGTGTAAGCCCAGGGGAAGCGTGAATTGTTTCCATTTTTTCCCGAACCGTCCCACTTTTCCTGCCTTGAGTAGGAAGAATTAAGCGAGTCTCAGCTCGGCGCTCTGCCGATCTCTCTCCAGTTCCCAGCGCCATTCCACCCCCTAACAAGCCCGCCTATATCACCTGGGCACTACACATGTTCTTGAGAGGCTTAAAGGTTTCTTTTCTCCAATCAATGAATCCACGAAATTTTCCTTCTCTATCTGGTCATCTACCTCTTCCTTAAATATCTTCCTCTCCATCGTCGACTTCTCGGCCTCCTTCTTTTCCACCTGCTTAAATACTCCTTCCTTCAAGACTTTTTCTACTAAAGATAATATTTTTTGTAATCCGTGGCATCGTTTATAGCTGTTAGTCAATCAATGATCCTGTTTTTTACATCACTGATTCTTGATAGCGGTAAAGCGTTGTCAATGAGTATCCTTTGAAATATGGCTTTTCGTCTAAATTATTCTCCTCTGGTGCAGCAAAACTCCAGTAAGTGTCAAGAAATACTCCGTTGAGCGTAGCTAAATTCACCGTCGGTTCAGCAATCTTCATAACTCTTACATATTAACCTTCGCAACCTCAACTTCTCTGGCTGACTCGAGATCAATAACAGTGTTGTTCTTGGTCGCCCATTTTTCTCGTCCATCTCTCACAAGTACTCCTCGCACATCTTCAACAACTTTCTGCTCTCATACTTCTTCTACATCTACAAATGCTGTCCCTCTACACTTCTTGTTTGTATCATCTGGTAGAAAATCTGACATACTACTGGCATCTTGTCTGTTGATTTGTTCGGGCTGTAACACCGGCAAGTGGTTTCTAGTCCGCAAATTTGAAAGTGAATAGAACGTCAGTTTCTTATCCAACTCGTTCTTTCTCTGGTCTTGAGCTAAGGGTTCCTAACTCCGGCCACGGTGGTCAGCTGCTGAACTCAACATGTCTGGCTGCGCTTTCGTGTCTTCGTGGAGATTTCTAGCCCTGTATGATGACCTACTTAAAGTTGGGATCACATCCCCATTTAACTTTACTGCACTACCTCTACTACTCTTCTACTTCTCCTCGTCACTACTAGGCTGCCAGGCTGTGATAATGTTAGCAGGGGCTCGATCGAACCTTTCGAGATATCGCAAAAATGACTAATTTCTCACTAACAGTGTGGAAGGCACCTTCAAGAAAGATGGCCGCCACCAAATGAAAAGAAGACTTTATATTTCATGTTTTTCAGGTTATAGAAGTTCGAATTGTCCGAAATTCAAATTTGCATATTGCAATCATCACAATAATAATTATTACAATTAAAAATTATGAATAATAAAAATTTATAACTATAGCTTTATCACTCAAGAAAGTAAAGTGATTATTACACTGTGAGAACTGCATGAAATATTAACGGTAGATTTTTTCTATTTTCTAATATGATAAAAATTAATAAAGTTAAATATAGTTTTTAATTGAACAGTTTATTGTATCTGCTCACAGTGCAACAATCACTCTGCTTTCTTGGGCAATGAAGCTGAATTACTTATTTTTACATAATTACATAAAAAAAGCTTGCGACGTATTACATATTAAGATTTATTAAACATCTTATGGCACAAACTGATCATGAGATCTACATAATTACAATTCTGATGAGATCTACATAATTATGAATAAATTATTAATAATTGAACACTTAAAAGTAGTGAAACTAGAGAAATAAAACTTGCAAACGCATATAATTGAAAATATTAGAATACTTTTTAAATAAAATCATCTGAATTGAATCCATTGGACCTTCAAAGCTTCATTCTTTCTTCATGATATTGCTCCGTTTTGTGACAATGCCTTCAAAGAATCTCACACTTTTTCACTTGCACCTCTTTCAGTTCAATTACCGTCTCAACAAGTTTGTTGATGGAGTTTGAGTTTTCTGCCACCGCAGCCAATGTCACTTCTTTCTTAGCATTTTTAGAAGCTGAAATAAAAAAGATTTTGAATGTAATTTAATTATAATAATATAATTATATTATAATTATAATAATAAAGAAGTAAACTAGCTAAGAACTAAACTAATAAACTAATAAAGAAGTTAACTAGAAAAGTTGATTGTGGAACATAAATTAATCTCTCCTTTAGCATTCTTTTGCCAAGAACTAACATAACTGCTGTAGATTTTGCTGTATTCCAAAGATGCTGAAAATTTGTTCTCTGCTGTCTCTTTCATTTCAGACTTGCAGTTTGATTGCGTATCATTTGTGAGCTTTGTTACTCTTGAGCTGCTTCTTGTGGTATACTTCGGTGGAGCTTGTTCTGTGGATGCACCGACATCTTCTGAGTGATGGAGAGTTTGCAAAGTGCAAATATTGCAGTGATAATAGAATATTCTATTATATTAAAAGCTGAATATTGAACAAAATTACCGATCAAGTAGTATTCGTTGTTCACCTCTGCAGGATCAGGATTATTTCGTAGCTGGTACATTGTCTCCCTCGTTTGGCTATGACGCCATACAAATTTATCATTACTGGACCCATTGGTAATTCGGATATTCAATATATTATAATCCATATCTGAAACCTGAAAACAGCAAAATAATAATTAAAATTTTAAAACATGTGTAAAAAAAGATAACTGAAAAAATTAATAAATTAAATAACACACCACTTGTACATTTAATGAATGGTCCTGGTTGTGATTCACATAGGCCTCCTCGTGCTCATGTGGTGTGTGAATTTTTGAAAGAGTACAGTCGATAGCACCAATAACCCCTGGGAACCCAAGCGACTCTTCAAATCTGTTAAGTGAGAAATGAAAATAATGTGGACTGTATAGAGTAATGTAATGCAAAGTTGTATGAATAATAGTACAAGTAAACAAATAATTTTCTACAATGCCTACCTTCTTGACATTTCTTGGCGTTCCTCCATATTTCTGGGAAAGACAATGTATTCATCTGCTAGGCGTACTATTGCTGGATGTTCATTGACAACGCTTTACCGCCGAATGTATCAAGAATCAGTGATGTAAAAAACAGGATCATTGATTGACTAACAGCTATAAACGATGCCACGGATTACAAAAAATATTATCTTTAGTAGAAAAAGTCTTGAAGGAAGGAGTATTTAAGCAGGTGGAAAAGAAGGAGGCCGAGAAGTCGACGATGGAGAGGAAGATATTTAAGGAAGAGGTAGATGACCAGATAGAGAAGGAAAATTTCGTGGATTCAATGATTGGAGAAAAAAAAACCTTTAAGCCTCTCAAGAACATGTATAGTGCCCAGGTGATATAGGCGGCCTTGTTAGGGGGTGGAATGGCGCTGGGAACTGGAGAGAGATCGGCAGAGCGCCGAGCTGAGACTCGCTTAATTCTTCCTACTCAAGGCAGGGAAAGGCAGACGTGCGTGTGAAATTGTGATCGGGGGTAGAGTGCGTCGCTGTCCAAGGGGTGGCGTCATTGGACAGAGAGAGGGTACGCGTGTCCGTTGCGGCACACACTAGCTCGTTTGGCGTGTGCTTGCTCCCTGTGGAGCGGAGCGGATGAGATGGGCCTACTTCCAGGCAGGCAGGCGACAAAGGCTCGCTAATGTTCCTCGATATGGCTTCCTCGTTGCTTAGAGAGCGGACACTGCTCAGACCTTTGCAAGTCGACTTTTAATGCAAGTCTGGACGAGGGAGGGCCGCGCAACCCGGTGGAGGCTATATCAAACAGTTATAACGAAAGGGGAAGGAGAGAAGGCTCCGAAGGATCTTCCGAGAGAGCGCTCCGTGTTTAAACGGAAGGTGCGCCGTGTAAAACAAAGAACGCCCTGCGTATAGCGTAAGACGCTCGGTGTGGAGAGAGAGAGAGTACTGGATCCGCCTTTCTAAATTTTCAAATTCTGATAGCGGATTCGTAATCAGAGATCTCACAAACCTCTGCATACCGAATTTCCGAAAAATTACCATTTTTTAAAATTTAGGTTTGCTTCATTTGATCCGCCATTTTAAATTTTAAAATTTTTATAGCGGATTCGTAATCAGCGACCTCGAGAACCCCCATATCTAACAAATCTTCAGATAATAATAGTTATTATTATGTCTTACTATGAATTTATTCTGAAAACTTTGTTTATTTTATACTAATTTGTTATTAACAATAATTGTTTTAAAAATTTATGCAATATCATTATTCTTTTAACACTTGTCGAATTCTTGGGAAGACGGGGAACGAAAAACCACAGAGAAATCGGTAATAAACTACTCGTAAACGTTAAAAAATTTATAGTGTCAAGATGGGACACTGGTGTCCCGCTGTGACTAAATAGACGAATCGCTGCTGGTAATAATCGTGCGACGCTCGTGAAAGCACCTGTAAATGCACCTTAAATAGTAGAAATACATGCGAGCCTTTAACGCAAATTCAAATGCACTGATAATGACGTGAGCACAATAAATCTTGAGGAGATGCACGGGATTTTACGCAATATAGAGTGATTGCTTAATGACCACAGTCCCGTATTGGACTAGGTACGCGCGATATTTCTTTTATAAAATTAGGACTAGTGCACAAGTTAATAAAGTCTATCGGCAGATGTTGAAGAAAAATTAACAACGCAACAAGTTCTAATATAGAACGGCAAGATCGATTCTTTATCGCAATGGAACGCAAAATAATGGAAGAAAACACCGCCATTATTACAACTCCGTTGATGCAGCTAACGCCACAGAAGTTCATTAACAGTATTAGTATATTCTCGGACAAATGCATGTCAAGGAAGAATGCACCACGCCGAACAAGACAAAATAGACACAGATATATGTACGACCTGTGCATGTTTGTGGTGTGCTGTACAAATTAGTAAGTTTTTTCGTCTTTTAAATATTTTCCTTTTTGATACAGACTTACAAGCTAAATTCAACGTGCGCTAAGTTTTCTCGAAGTTCAATATCGTAACTATATTCAACCCGGATATTTATTTCTCAACCAATCAAATCACTTTGCTTCTCAAAATTCAAATCATCGCTATCTAACTCTAACTTGGCGTTTTTTCAACGTCAAGACAAGTGAGATACGTTCTCGAGAGACACCTTTCAAAACAATTCTCCGTCGAATTTTTGCCGGTTGTAATTTAAAATAAATAATGCGTGATATGAGAATCATCACATTTTTTAATACCGAAAAGTATGGAGTGTAATAAAAAAAGTTTTAATAAAAAAATTAACTTGTCGGGTGGCGATTATAAAATGTTAAAATATGCCATCGGAAGGGCATTATAAATTGGCCAGTAAATAAGTAATACCTCTTTTAAAAGAAAAATGATGACCGGATGTTTTAAAGCCGTTAATAAATATATGTTTATTTGCTAATGTAAATCAGCATTTTCTATAAATAAATTATTTTAAATACATTATACTGGTATGCGTGGATCTGATTTCATACACATAAGAAATAAGAATATTGTGTGCAATTTGAGGAATCATTATATTTAATTTTATTAATTTATTGTGTAGAGAGTACACGCGCTTAACAATACTAAAATCGTTAATATTTGTATATGTCTTTCATTCAAAGCACATTGTACTAAATAAAAGCATATTAAAATTTATATTAAATGCAACTATCGTATGATCGTTATGTATATGAAACTAATCCTATCGTGATTGTTTAAAATTTATCTATGTCTGAGGGGCAGGGGTTAAAACTCCGCTCCGACCTACATCTCCCCTACTCCTTACGCTAGATCCCAATCTTTCTATGCAACCTAAGAGGCGATGTAAGGTATCGCTCCTCTATAAATTACCCCTCCTACGCTATAATAAGCTAAGCCCCGAACTTTCTATACGACTCCGACGATATATATATATATATATATATATATATATATATATATATTAGGGTGTATCGAAAATTTAAACTGTTAACAACTTTAATAGCAAAAAAGTTAGTATTTGATGAAGAAAGGTCGTACTTCAAGGAGGGCGCGATAGATTAAAATTTTCCTGTCTGTATAGAGCGATCAATTTTGCAAATTTACTGTACGCAAAAAATACGTTTAAAAAAGGTCACACCGTCTTCGCGTGTTAGCCAAATTTTTAATTATTGATATTTTTAACTCAAATTTTTCACTTTTCTTCGTTTTTTTTTTCAGGCTTTCGATCTATCGTGTGACATTTAGGATTTATCGTTGCTAAGCTGCATCATAACCTCAAATTAACGTTGTGATTTATTCGATTTTTGCTTATTTTCGACACTAGTACACAAATTTTAATTGTCAAAATTTTTTAACAACACGAGTAGAAGGGTTTGATTAAAAAAAATATACCAGTCCACAGAAAAATTGGTTAAAATCGATCATAAATAAAAAAGTCGCAAGAGCTGAAAATTGGCTATTTTGGCGAAAATCGCGTTTTTTGCTGTTTTCTAAAATCAAGATCTCATTTCTGTCTGGCTATTTTCTATAAAACCAACGTAAAAGGTTCACATTCTGTACGAAGAATGGTGGTAGATAAGACGCTGATTGTGCATAGAAGTTTATTTACATTTACCTTTTTTCATCAAATACTAACTTTTTTGCTATTAAAGTTGTTTTCTTAACAGTTTAAATTTTCGATATACCCTAAAATATATATATAGTAGTGTAGGGTGTTTTTTTTATTTTTTCCCTTTTTTATATGAAGGCTCAGATACATAATTTAGATTTCCATTCTTCGGAAATTTTATCAAACTTATTTCAATTCTTTCTATTTCGGATTACATCCCTGGTGAAAGTATGGACGCGATTTTTTGATGTATTGAAATTACGTATTTCTTCATGTAATTTTGATATGTGATTTGTTACATTAGTTTGTTATGTGTTGATTTCGAACGTTTCATCACGTAATTTTATGACTTATTAAAAAAATTGAAATACTTTAACTTCATAAAACTTTTTTTCGTAATTTTAGTATGTTATTTAATTACATAAATATTTGATTCGAAATCATTATACTCTTAAATACTTTAAATTTGTTAAAATGAGTGGCGATATAGGTGCTACCATGTGGATGGTAGTACCGAAAATGGGTGCTTATGCCCCAGACATTAATCATTTTTAATACTTTCACTAAATTAAAGAATATAAAAAAATAATATTCATAACTCATTAGCCCCTATTTCTCTACTACCATCCGCATGGTAGCACCTATATGGCCACTCATTTTAACAAATTTAAATTATTTAGGAGTGTTAAGTAGCAAGTATATAGAACTAAATATTCATGTAATTAAATATTATACTAAAATCACGTAAAAATGTTTCATGAAGTTAAAATATTTTAATTTTTCAATACATAACAAACTGACGTCACAATCACATATCAAAATTACATGAATACATATATTAAATACATCACAAAATTACGTCAATATTTTCATCAGGGATCAATTTGGTCAGCCACATTTTTTCATAACAGCCATTGCGTCTTGAAAGTGATGTTGTAGATGTAATGTCGTGTAAATAACTAGCGCACCCGCCAGGTTATTTTATAGCGATATTTTAATTTAGAAATTAAAATTTGTTTGCGATAACTTTACCGAAAGAGTTAATCAAAGTGAATCAGTAAATATGGAAGTGAAAAATATTTTCTATCTTTTTATTGTAAATAAATTAGATTATCGTTTTCTCTATCTGTAATACCCCAAAAAGTGAAAATTTTTTTAAGCGTTACAACTCGCAATAACTACACTGTGAAACTTCTAAAAAAAGCATGATAATTAAGAATAATAAGAGTTAGTAACTGCATGAATATCCAATTATTTCGCTAATAATTTTTTGAGAAAAAATTTAATTATAAAAAAATAAAACGTTTTTGTATACTTCCTATAAGGAAGCTTTGAATTTTGTAGACAGCGTTAATCAAAAAAAGCATACACCATATTGAAAATTTGGATTTCGATAGATTTTCTTATTACTTTAATTCTAATATTGCCAAAATGATTATGACATAGGCGTATACATAGTTTAGTAACATAAAGCTCTCGAGCTAACAGTCAACTTCCACCTAAATAAAATATATTTGTTTGAAGTCACGCAGCCCGTTTTTAATTATCAACTCAAGTATGGTAATCATGTACTAAACAAAAAAAAGTTATCTATTTTATTGAAGACGTTGTTCTCTGATTCGCTACACGTACTGCATTCATGTTTTAGCATGTAGTAAAATAAGAATGTTTCATGATGAACTTTGAACTTTGAAAAAAATGGATAAAAAAGTTTTATGGATCAAAGCTGTCTTTTCAATGAAGCAATTTCGGTTATGACTTGGTAAATTTTAAGGTGACTTACAGAGTGATCTCTAATCCAAGATTCGATACTTGATTCAGGTAAATAGTAAGCTTTGATATATGTTGTGACAAATTCTTGGTGTGGCATAGGGCGTAGTGCTGTTATAGTTTCAAATTTTGCTACAAACTGAGTGAAATCAAGTTGCATCAAGGCACGACCTTCATTTGAACATCTTTTTATTGCAGAAAAACTATAAAAATATGCAAATATAATACCTTTCATTAGAATTATCATTATATTTTTGTTCAATTTACCCTTCTACTAGTAAATAAGTTAAGATATCTGATGTGCTTTCCCAAATTGATTCACTCACTTCCTTCGTTAAAGGTACATTGCATTCAATAACTGATATTTTTTCCTTAATGATTCGAATATCCTAAAATAAATACAAATAATTTTTCCATATACATTCAAGCTAAGGATGATGTCAACTCAAAAATTAATTATTAATACTTATACCTCTATTAAAAAATTTATATAACTATTATGTTGAGACATGATGTCTTTCAATTCCCAATCTTCTTTAGTAATTGAAAATATAATGTGTGGTACATCAAAAGCTCTCAATATAGCTGCCATATAAACAGGTTTTCGTAATGCAGTTGTAAGAGGAACACTTTGAAAATAAGATTGGTTTAAATCTATTTTTTCTTGATCATTTATAATAATAGAATTTAGATATAATTGAAACGATTCGTATTGGTGTCCTAAAAATATCAAAGATTCTACTGCAACTATGCGTTCAGTAAGACCAAATACATTTTTTGAATCATCTAAATTTATTACTGAAGAACGATGCGGTTGACAAACTTTATGCTTCAAAGGAGAATTTTTTATCTCACTTACAATTAAATTTTCTTTTATACGAGAAATTGTACGCTTTAAGTTTGTTCCAAGTGTAGTATTGAATTCAGTGTTTATCTGTAAAAAATATGTACTCTAAGAAGTAATATATAACAATTTCTTACTCATATTTAATGAAATCGTGATGAAAAAATTTTGCATTAAATTAAAAAAAATCAAAGTATTTACGTATGTATGGATATATGCGTTATTTGTTTGCTTTCCCACGTATATGAACCACTGATGTGATTTTATTATTTTTTTCTACGCCCCGTACTTTATGTTGTCTAGGTGTAAAAAATATTCAAGGAAGACGTCTAGGTGTACAGGATGGCCGAGGACGAGGCGTGGGTAGTGTGCTCCATAGTATTTGGTGTCTAGGTGTAAACAATATCGCTCAAAACGAAATGAAATCTGTATAAACAAAACTTTTAACCAAAGGAAATAAGGGTTAGGCGCGTTTTATGCATTCCATGTTATGTCATGCATGACAATAACATAGTGTAACAGAATAGCATTATTTCGTTTACAACGAAATTACAGATTATAAAAGAACTGAGATCAATAAAAAGTCAGGTTTATTAGAATTTTTTTTAATCATAATATAGCAAACATAAAATAGCCGAGTTCAATTAAGGGCTGAGTCAAATGATTACTGACTTAAACGTAAGCAATATATCAATTAATTACAAACAACTCTCGATACTTACTACGTAACTTGCTATGCCCGTTTTATTTTGTTCATAGGTGAACAACTAAAATAGTATTTTTGTAACACAAGCACGATTTTTGTGTTTTTCTGACGTATTAAGCGGGACTAAAGTAACTTTGTTCAGACCGTCAGGCAAAAATTTTAGCGGACGTTTTTCATTTTTTTTTGCCCGCATATGGGGTATATCAATATACGTATATGTGCGTGCGTATGATTGAAATAAGAATTTAATAAGTGTATATACACAAATAAAATATGCAGAAAGTTACTGATTGACAGTACCATAAATGAAATGTAACGGGCATGGCAAATTTCATAGTAAGTATCAAGAGTCGTATGTAATTAATCGATATATTGCTTAAGTTTAAGTTGGCAATCATTCGACTCAGACCTTAATTGAACACAATAGTTTTCTGATTGCTATATGTTAAGTGACAAACCTTCTCGATTATAAAATCAAGAGATAGCAAGAATGCTAGAATCTTCGACACTTAACGCATAGTATAGTAATTTGCAACACAATCACCCTCGCACAACAATCTTCCCTCACTCGAGCACACGCGCTTGCAAAGCTAGCGCGGCAGTTTTCGAGGCTTGCGGCGCTGCCAGTGGAGGAAGATGGGACTGCTCGTGGGAGAAAGCTACTCTCTCCTCCCTCAAGCCAAGCGGCGTCAGACGGATTCAGCCAGCCAAGCGCGCGCCTCTCAAGATAAATTTTCAATGCAGTTCCATAATTTAACTTTGAGTTAGGTTTCATAGCATTTTGTTCACATTGTTCACATTACTTTCGTTGTGTTAATTCAATTTCGGCAGCAAACGACTTATTTTATTATGACCACACCAGGAACAAGAAAAGTCGACAAATCTAAGAGAAAATATGAAAAAAAATGAAATCAGATTTGAGTTGATGATTATTCATTAGGACCATTTCCCTATACTATCGTTATTTTGAATATCTCTTTCTACTGTTCATCAGAACGTTTTGTCTGGACGTCCTTGGAAATAATCAAGGTAAGATTTTAAGTAAATATATTACATAAAATTCTTCATACTATAAGGGGACAACAGTCGAGTTGAAACTATTCTAGTTTTGCTCACCTATATGGGAGTAAGCGTAAAACTATATTATGATTAAATAATGTATTGTGTTCCAAGGAATTAAAGTGGCTTTTTGAGACCAAGTATGGAGTTTGCAGTACGAGTCGAAAGCAAGGTAGCACGAGCTGAGGGCAAGTGCGTCTCTTAGCCCAAGACGAGTACTTTAAACCACACGACGTCAGAAAGTCCGCTTAGCCCTTGGTTCACACCATTGTTTTTGTGACGCATGTATGGATTTTCCCGTTTTTCATGGCTACAAAGCGAAAGTAAATTTGCTGTTTTTTACACAGCCACTTCACAGCCATCAATATTTAGAAATAATATAGCATTATTGTTTATTAACATTTTCATTAATTAACAAAAGTATTAATATATATTGAAATCCTTAAAATTTTCAAAATTTTAAAAACCCTCACAAACTTAAAATTTGCAGTTCACAATAAAATTTCGTCATCAGGCAGAAAAGTGAGCAGCAGGCAAAAAAGTCAGCAGCGAACAAAAAAAAATGTTTTTACCCATGAACGACTTTTTTGCCCACTGTCAAATTTTTTTGTCCGCCGATAAAAGAACTGGTATTAACACCCGCTTAATAGGTACGAAAATCATGCATGTATTACAAAATAGTATTTCGTGTACCAAGGGC
>QLYP01000181.1:210479-221401 GCA_016647725.1 Nasonia giraulti | reverse complement strand
GTACCAAGGGCGTAAAGTGGACTTTTTTTAGGCCAAGTGTAGAGTACGAGTCAAGGAGAGTTAGCCGGAGCAGAGGGCAAGATCGTTTACGAGCCGCAGACCAGTACTGCAACCACAAGAGGCCGAAAAGCCCACTTAGCCCTTGGTGCACATTATATATTTTTTTAATGCATGTACTGATTTCCGCGTCTATGTACACACACACACGCGCATGCGCACAGGGAAGCCTGACACCCGTATGTGACGCGTCTCTCGGGTGGCGGATGGGGGAGAGCTTGCTGGGGTATATACCTCGGAGGGTAGAGTAGAAATAAAATATGCTCCGTGGACCAAATTAGGCCGCCGCGTTTGCCGTGCGGTGCGACCCGTGAGCTGCCAAAAGGAGATCGTGGGTGGGGAGGCAATCTAAGGTTGCGAGCCAAAATGACCTGAACCACCTTTGGCTCCCGCTGACGGCAAGACGGAAAGCCTGTCACATAGCCAGTACCGGTCAATCAGCTAAGGCGAGTGCGTGATATTGCTTGGTGTCTGCCATAAACTCTCCAGAGGGCCAAGCACTTTGTTTGGGGTCGGAGGTTCAAGAGAGTGGAGGAGGCTAGGACAGTATCGCGTGCTATACCTGATATAATGTTATGAGTCTGGCACCGCTTACAGTCATGTGTTGGGGCCATGTCAGCTGCCTCCATAGACGTGGGGATTGCGGGTAATCGGACATATACCGGGATGCAGACTATCATCGAGCATGGATAATTTAACCAAGCAAGGAGAAAAAGCAAGAAAAGGAGCTCTCGAGATCTGGAATACAATCCATCGCATCCAACTTTCATAAGTCTGTTAAAAGCGATCTATTGGCGATTATGATCCAGGTTAAGCAACATAAAATAGGACAAGAGACGCTGGAAAAGAGCAAGGAGAGACTTGGATTGATGCTAAGTAAAGCGGAAATGTTATCGAATCAGCAGCATATCCAGAAGGAGGACAAGGCATCACAGACGATAGAAGCATCAAACGCGGTGACGACAAAAACGCTAAATGAGCGTAAAGCAATGTCACTAAGCCAGGTAGAAGAGCAACATAAAAACTACGCTAAGAGAACAAGGAAAGATAAGGAAGTAGTCTCTGTGGTAGTCACATCAAAAATCTAATCACAGCAGTCTTCGGAAAAAAAGGCAGACCCACCCTGGCAGGAGGTTATCACCAGAAAAGAGAAAAAGAAAGAAAAGAAGAGGAAAAAGAATATAAATGAAGGCACTGGTGCCAAGAATAAAAATGGCACTAGAAAACCACGAGAGAGACCCACCAGGCCTGATGCTCTTGTTATAAAAGCTGCTGAGGGAAATTCGTACGCTGATTTTTGAGGAAAATAAAAGTAGACCCCAATCTGACGGTGCTTGGTAACAGCGTAAATAAAATACGCAAATCTGTGGCAGAAGATCTTCTTTTGGAGCTACGACGCACTAAGGAAGTGAAAACGCAGGAACTTTAAGAAACGGTTAAAGCAGTGCTGGTAGACGAAGCCACAATCAAGAGGCTTCGGCATGAAGTTGTCTTTAAAATGAAAGACTAACCACAAAGGTCTAGTACTCCTGGAAGCATTCGTTCTCGTGGATTTGGTTCTAGTTAACTAAGGATGCACCCGCACCTTTAGGAGAGGAGACGCAAGTTCTATTGTCAACCTGATATTTGTTAGCAGCAGCCTTATTGGCTCAGTTGATTCATGGACAGTAAGTGAGCACTACATACATAGTGATCAGCAGGCCATAATATTGGAGGTAGGAATATCAAAACATGGACCCAGCGCGAGTACAACGACCGATAGAGTTAGTTGGAAAACGAAGAATTATGATATGGAGATGTTCCCGTTAGTACTAGAGGAAATGCAACTGTCTGGAACGGCGAACAGCAAGGCGGAGCAGGTGACGGTAAACATTACCAGAGCATGTGACGCTGCCATGCCTCGAAGAGTGGCATACAGTAGATGACCACCAGCATACTGGTATGACAAGGAGATTGCGAGTGCACGTAGCGAGTGCCACTGGACCAAAAGACGAGAACAACGGACGAGGAAAAGATACTATAAAACTGGTAGAGGCCAGGAAATAGTAGATGCTTGTAAACAAGAAATAAAGGACGCTAAAAGGAGTCTTAAGAAGGAAATCTGCGAAAACAAACGAAGGTGCCTTAAGAAATTACAGGACGAGGTTGAACAAAACCCTTGGGGTCGACCGTATAAAATAATAATAAGGAAGATTAAAGAAAGCTACGTGCCCCCACCAAAGTGCCCGGAACTATTACACCGGGTAGTGATCACATTGTTCCCCAGGCAACTGGAAGAGTCAAGTGTCATCAAAAGAGGTGTGAATAAAGAGGCTATTCCACCGATCACAATTAAGAAATTGTTAGCCGCCTGTAGAAGAGTAGGAAACAACAAGGCTCTAGGGTCGGATGGCATTACAAATATTGCATTAAAGCATGCCATTCACGCTCATCTAGAGGTCTTCGTAGACTTGTACAATGCATGTCTAGAAGAGGGAACATTTCCCACTAACTGGAATAAACAGCGACTAGTGCTTTTGCCAAAAGGAAAGAAACCACCCCAGAAGTCCTCATCATACAGACCAGACATGCTGGATACCCCGGGCAAGATCCTGGAACGCATTATCTGCGTCAGAATGGATCATTTTATAGAAGGGAAAGGTGGATTAGCGGAAAACTAATATGTCTTCAGAAAGAATCGTTCAACCCTGGACGCAGTTAGTCTAGTGATTGACACTGCACAAACAGCAATAGAGGGGAAAAGATGGAAGGGAGAAAAAAAAAGTGAAATACACGAGGCACTCCGGAAGCTAGATGTGCCTTTATATATACAAAGGATGATGCCCGACTACTTGAAAGACAGAATCTTATTATATGACACTAAGGATGGTACCAAGATCTAGAAAGTTACAGGAGGCATCCCCAATGGTCAGTACTTGGCCCACTGACTTGGAACATCATGTACAACAGAGTACTAAAGCTACAATTACCTGAAGGAGCAACAGTCATGGGATTTGCTGACGACATAGCAGTAGTGGTAGTAGCAAAACTTAAAGAAAGGGTAACAGACACAGCTGAAGAGTCAACCCGTATAATACACTAATGGCTAACAGAGACGGGTCTGGAACAAGCCAGTCACAAAACGGAAGTTATTTTTATTTCTAGTAGGAAGAAGATGGTGGAAATCACACTGACGGCGGATGGGCATGAGATCGTTTTTCAACCAACCATTAAATACTTGGGCAACACCATCGATGCAAGACTAAGTTTTAAACAGCATCTGGAAATAGTTGCTCCCTTCAAAGAGTAGCACTATTGAAATTTCCCGTCATAAGTAGCACAACTCATTTCACGCACGCTAGACTAACACGACTTGCGCGTTCCCGCGAAGAGTAGCACAACTCGCACATTTGCCGCGAAAACTAGCACAACTCAAACTTTAAACAACCAATTTCTATAAAAATTTCCCGATTTTTGCGAAACTGTCCCTAATGAACATTTTTAAATATTCACAATTTACAACTTTTTACCGAATTTAGAATTATTTTCTCAAATACAATAGTTTTTTACAAACAGTTATTTAAATTGTTTACTTTATTTAGAAATTTCCAACATTTTTCAAAACTTCGAGGTTTGTCTGTCTCTGTCCAAGATTTTCATGATTTTTACCAACCCAATAACCCAATAAAAACGTAAAATACTCACATTTTAAGTAATATAAAGTCGCGAGTTGTGCTACTCTTCGCGAAAAATCGTGAGTTGTGCTAGTTTTTGTTGGAAAATTTGAACTGTGTTAATCTTTGCTGGGAGCAACGAAATAGTCAGTGATAAGGCAGCAAAAGTTGGCGCTGCTCTATCACGATTGATGCCAAATGTAGGAAGGCCATGTAGTGAAAATTACTTTTAGCCAGTGTAAGCACATCGATTATGCTATACGGAGCTCCAATATGGGTAAATGCGATGCAAGTGAAATCGTATGCACGAAAGTTGACTACCGTGTATAGACGAAGTGCACTACGAGTGGCGTCCGCTTACCGTACGGTATCGGACGATGCTGTTTGCATTATAGCAGGCATGTCGCCTATTGACCTTTTAGCGTTGGAATTAAAGGACGTATATGAAGCTAGGAGACGATCGCATGACAAAAGCCATGAGATCTGCAATGCCGTAAAAAAGAAGGCTATGGACTTATTACCTTATACAAAGGATATAAGACTGAATAGGAAGAAGACATGAGAAAGTTAACTACTACCTCACGCAGTTTTTGACCGGGCACGGATGTTTCCAGGCGTACCTGCATCGGTTCTGTTGTAATATGTGAATTTACGAACGCGAGCATAGTGCGCATGGCTCGCGTATATACAGTAAGCGCATACTATACTGTACACTCGGCTTCGTTGAGTCAGACTATGCTACGCTGAACTATACTCTCTCTTGCTTGTAAGACTCTAAGCTGAGCAGACGTACTGCCGACTATGGCAATTGCCATATATCAACAAACAATTATTACTTATTAACATTACCCTCAGTGTTCTCAATTTACCCACGGATTTCAACAGGTTCAAACTAGACGGCTGTCCGAACTACCCAATATGTTCGGATGCAACAGAGGATGTTGAGCACGTCTTTTGCGAGTGCTCACGATATCATCAGGAGCGAAAAGATCTTAAGAGTTATCATCAGAGTAACTCCTGAGTCGATTATGACGGCCATGCTGACTTCAGAGGGTGTATGGTGAGCAGTCAGCAATTATGCAGCAGACATTCTCAAGAAAGTCAGAAACGACAAAGAAAACAGAAGAAGACAAAGAGGTTGAGTATGTACGTGTGTGTGCGATGCAGAAAATGAAGGATGATTATAGTGATGTCAACCACATCAACCAGAAGCGGGCAAAGGCCTTTCGCCCTACGCAAAGCATTGCTTGACTATGTTCTCCGTGAGGTGTTAAGCTCATTGTTGCTGCGAAAATACCGAAGCAATAAATAAACACGAGGAATCATCAGTAAATGTATCTGTTTATTAATCATAATTCACAAGAATGAATTGTATAAAATTGAGAAACGCGTGTCGATGTGATCTCGGAGAACGTTCGTCTCAAGTATACGATCCTATCTATCGTGAGTGACGAAATCGATAGGGAGTGCTTGCAAGCACCCTCTTTTATAGACTCCCCGGGTGGTGTGATTCCTACTCGCGCGGTCGTCCAGAATCGTGAAAGGGAGATTGTGCTGAGTTAAAAGACTTGCAGGACAGGCTAATGAAAGCAAATAGTAGGAGTCCCGGGACCGTCCAAATCAACCAAACCGTCCGGGGCGTCCATGGCCTAGATGCGACCGTAAGACTTGACATCATCGTTTGCGATGATTTCAACCATCGCATTACCATAGTTGACGTCGCCGTGCCATTCGATAACCGCCTAGAGGCTTTCGGCCGCGCCTGTCAGGAGCAAATAACCAAATATACATCTCTGGCTAATCAATTGACGGGTGGCAGCTTTAACGTCACAGTGGAGACTTTAATCGTGGGCGCCCCGTTTTAGGGGTAGTTATTTGAAACTGTCTCACCAACCAGATCTGCGAATCAGATATGCGCAGCGCGCGCTGGTGCGAAACGAACTTGGTATTGTAATTCTTTGTTCAGTTAATTATAATTAAAGAAAAATGAAATTATAATTTACAAAAGCTACATAAAATAGAATATGTCTATATATATATATATATATATATATATATATATATATATATATCCATAATATAAATTGATCAAGGAAATAAATCTTGAATGTTTATCGAAACTCAGTTTTAAAATTCGAATTTTTATATATATATACTATATATTATATAGGTTAGATAAGGAGCGAAAACGCGCTAATATCTTGTACTTTGATTATTATTTTCTTTTTTATGCAGTTATTGTAAATAATTCTATGTTCCTTTTATCAATAATAGAAATTAAATTCTGTAGGCATTAGCGGATGCTCATTATAACCCCATAACCGCATAATTTGAATTCAACTATTAGTTTGTTTATTTGCATTTGCGATATTTGCTTATTGCGACTAACTCCACTCACTTGTTTCGAGAACGAGATCAAGTTCAAAATTGAGATTCGAGATTCTCTAAGAGAAATTTTATATAAGAATGATAATATTACATTTAAAAATGGCTATTGTGAAAAATAGATTCATTTAAAATCCTCTATTATATTAAAATGTGTCTGGTAGTCTCTGGCTATAAGCTCACTTCATCCACAAAATCTCCTTAGAGGTTGAGGTCAACCGGAAGTAGACCAGAAGTCAACAAGAAGTACACCCGAAGTCGACCGGAAGTGAACCGACAGTGAACCGAAAGTAATAGGAAAAAATACAAAATGATCCGAAAGTGGCTAAAAAATAACCGACAATGAACCGGAAATGTACCGAAAATGAACAAGAAGTGACCAAAATGATGTATATTTGCTCAAGTATTCCTAAGGGGTGTATTAGAAATAATTCAATTAATAATAATTAAAATTTTGGAAAGTTTAAAAAGTATTATTCATAAACAATAATAATGGTGAGGCCTTTCTCATACATAAATATATACATATATGCATATTTTAGTGTTAAAATATCAAAATATTGAGAATTATGTACAATTATAAATGAATTTAATACCAAAAATCTCATTAATATAACTCATTTTCAAAAATTTACATTTGAATAAATATTTAACTCAGTATACAGTTGAACACACTTCAACGTTAAAGTGACAGTTAAATTTGAATAATAAGTATGGGCTATATAAAAAAAGGTGAGATAAGATTAGCTGACTTGTGGTTATTGAAAAAAAGGTTACTATTTTCAAAATTATTATATTAATGCACACTTGCGGTCCCGTCGTCTCATAGTTTATCGATGAAACATTCGAATTGTTATTATTAAGGTGTAAATCTGTTAAATCATATTAAAATTACAACATTTTATTATTATAATCTAAAAGGAGCTTTGCTTTATTGTAAAAATCTTTAAATATATCCGTAAAAGTTTACAGCAAAGAAAAAATCTCAAGCCCAATTTAATAATTTGCAAAAATAATAAGTATTTTTCGAATCATATTAGCTTTACGATTTTTTTTACCATAAACTTTTGCGTTGTATGGATGAAGTGTTTTATTGAATTTCTATGTTTTCATTAAAAATGCGATAAATGTGCATATTTGCGTGGGGAATGATCGTTAAGTAATTAATAAGTTGTTTTAAGTCAGTACACATCGTAGACTATAAGACGACGGGACAGCAAGTGTGCATTAAAATAATATTTTTGAAAATAGTAACCTTTTTTTAATAACCACTAGTCAGCTGATCTTATCTCACCTGTTGAACTTTAATGCTTAATGCTTGACATATATAAAACTGATTTCACTACATTTATTAACGTATATTTATAATTATATACAGAAACTTTGCAAACTGCAAACACTTGGCATTTCTTTCATAGATTTCATAAATTATGAAGGAGAAATTAGAATAGAATTATATATCTTGCCCTTACATGCTTCTTATACAAATGTACAGATTTATGAAGATGCCCTGGTAGAGTCTTATTAATGCTTATCGGTAAATTGTTGGCCAAAGTGACGTTTTTAGTAGGTTTGTTCGCCAACCATAATCAACTGTTAGGTTATTTTCTACCAGGGTGGAAACCAAACTTATAGTTGCCAACATTTAATTGTTAACAGTTTGAATTTTTTACATAGTAATTTGATGAAAAACCGTGAAATCATCGCTTGGAGCCATATAACCACGGGAGTCTTAAATACCAGTCCTCTTCCTATAAGACTCCACCTAGTCATTACCATACTCTATTTAATAGAAGCTCTACTAGTATATATATTAGTAGATAAATTTTTTATCGCTCTATTATCTTGAAGGAGTTCTATTTGTCTTCTGATTGGTCGGTTGAAAAGCGGCGCGTTTGCAATTCGAATTTAAATTAAAAGTAGTATTTAAAATTTTATAAAAATGAAATGTCCTCATTTTTGTCACTACTAAAAACTTAGATAATTTTAAATTCTCATTGAAATATGTGATTTTATTGTTGAATGATTATTAATCAAGCAATTATAAACAAAATTTTTTTTTATATTAAAAGGCTTAACGTACCCGTGTACCGTGAAGCCTCTCATATATTTATCCAATTACTTAACATTTTCTTCCTCCACATATCCTCTATTATATTAGAGGGCTTAACGTATCCGTGTTCCGTGAAGCCTCACATATCTTTTTAAAAAAACTTAACATCCTCTTTCGCTATATACCCTCTATCATATTAATGGGCTTAACGTACCCGTGTGCCATAAAGCCTCCCATATATTTTTCCAATTACTCAATATCCTTTATTATATTAAAGGGCTTAATCCTTCACGGCTTAACGTACCCGTGTACCGTGGAGCCATATAGAATTCAAACAATGATTGAAAAGCGCCGCTTTTATGCAAGATTTTAAACGATAATCAAAAAGCGTGTATCCGTTTTGCTCTTTGTTCTTGCAAACTTTTAATGACTTTATCGAGTTGCTTCTACTTTACTTCAAATGTTAGTTTATCGCACAAGTAAAGAAGTATAATAAATGCGCACGAATAATTCTTATTGATTAATGCGCTCTATCTGGCAAGGGTAGTTTCGGACGTAGACAAATACTACTATGAGACTCAGTAAATATTATTTGCAGGTCACTCCTCTATCGTAACGAGGGCTTGTTAGATTTGTGTTATACTTGTAAGTGTTTGTTACTTATTCTAGAGCTTTGCCAATTGGTTGTACTTCTTTTGAGAAAAAGTAATTGCGTAAATATTCTGTGGGTTATTCATTTTTTTATTACTCCGGTATATGAGAAGGCAGGCAACTGATTTTTCGTAGTTCGTCCTACCGCTGTTAACCAGAAAATGTTACGAGTAAAGAGCAACGAAAAAGTCAGACTCCATGCTTGAACCGAGATTATCTGACTTGCAAGGCAGACGTTCTGTCGTCGCGCCACGGCCGCCACCGCATTGCACTCTTCAACTCGGCTTCTTATAGTAATTAGAAACCCTTGACGTGTGTACACACGTGATAACATAATACCATCACACAAAGTCAATTATAATTCATAAAATTGTCAATTGTCGAGTCCATTAACTATGTTATGTTTACAATTAAAACTATTTGTAAAACATACATTTTATCTTAAGACCATATTTTAGATACTTCTAATAAATTTGATTCAAAAGAAATTTAATGTCTAAAAAAATTTACAGTGTATGTCAATAATATTATGTAACATAATAATTTCGATTGCAACAAAATAACAGATCTCAAAAGAACTAAGATCAATCAAATTAAGTAAATTATAGTATTTCAAATAATATAAGTAATGCAATATTATAATAATATTACAATATTATTTAAATGATAATATAACAAACACAAAACTGTTGGGATGAATTTAGGGGGTCCTACAGTTATTAAAAAATATAAAAAATCGCATTTTTTGAGGCTCTCCCGGCGACATATTTTAATGATAATCCGAAACTTTGCATAATGATAGATAATTACATTATAGAGGGCAAGTAACTCTTGGTTTTTTGTAATTTTGTTTTATTTAATTGTTATAAGAAAGTTAATTATTTTTTTGTCTGCCATTTTGTGGCGTGAAATTTGATTTTTTAATTGACTTTCAACCCTCTTAAGGGAGTACTACCGGTAGGAAATTGACGATTCAAAAATTAATGGAATTTTTGCCATAGGTAGATTCTACTTCAACTAAAACTCAGTTAAAATTTGGTGAAGGTTTTGGAGCCTGGGAAAAAGTTATAAACATTTTAATTTTCATAAATCTGCACATTTTGTTTTAACTCATAATTTTATAAAACTGACTATTCAGAATTCATTGAAATTTTGCAGGACATTAAGTTCAGAAATAACGATTAGTTTAAGCTATAGGCAAAGATTCTGAGTCTGTGAAAAGAGAAATAAAAAAATAAAATCTAATTTTTTCGGGTAAACAGCTATTTACACATAAGACGCGATATCTATATGGCAACGTCGCAAGAGGTTAGAATGCGCGCGCTTTTCAAAACGCCAGGAACTTGCTCGAGTAACTACAGCAGCATCATTCTCACGTATAGCAGCAGAATCATCCTCAGAAGTAGCAGCGTTAATAGTTAGGTTAGGGCTTTTGAAAAATCCATGATCATGTATTTGTTTTCTCTTTTTCTCCTGGATCAAGCATTTTGGCATGCATGTTATACTTGAATGTATACACAAACAGCATACGAGCAAAATAGATATTACTATACCTATATATATATATATATATATATATATATATATATATATATATATATGTATATATATATATATATATATATATATATATCGAGCAGTGATAAGGAATATTTAGTGCCAACTGTGCAGTATAATAGTGATGTAAAACATAAAAAATTAGCGACGCGTAAAGACAGATGCTACCTGTGGGCGAAACAATTTTATGTACAGAGCGTAGGCTGGAGTTACAATTTAAAGTTTAAAATTTGGATGTGCCCGTGCTGTTTGCTTAAAAAGAAACAGAGGTTGACAGACACTCATCGTGACAATTGTTAGTGAAACTTTTCTTGTGTGCGTGAACAAATTTTGTGTTGTGCTTGTGTGTGTGTGTGTGTGTGTGAAAGAATAATTATGCTGCCAGACGACGAAAAAACTGCTGCTGCTGCTGCTGATCTCGAGATTAATAGACAATAGATCAAGCAGCAGGTACCGGTGTTAAATGATATCGTTCCACCACTTACGGAGCTGTTAAGCATGCAATTAATTGCTCGTTCACGATTACCGTATGATGTTCCAAACACGCCGTTGTGGGAACTAAATTT
>QLYP01000181.1:179765-210079 GCA_016647725.1 Nasonia giraulti | reverse complement strand
AGTTCCCACAACGGCGTGTTTGGAACATCATACGGTAATCGCGAACGAGCAATTAATTGCATGCTTAACAGCTCCGGAAGTGGTGGAACGATATCATTTAACACCGGTACCTGCTGCTTGATCTATTGTCTATTAATCTCGAGATCAGCAGCAGCAGCAGCAGTTTTTTCGTCGTCTGGCAGCATAATTATTCTTTCACACACACACACACACACACACACACAAGCACAACACAAAATTTGTTCACGCACACAAGAAAAGTTTCACTAACAATTGTCACGATGAGTGTCTGTCAACCTCTGTTTCTTTTTAAGCAAACAGCACGGGCACATCCAAATTTTAAACTTTAAATTGTAACTCCAGCGTACGGTCTGTACATAAAATTGTTTCGCGCACAGGTAGCATCTATCTTTACGCATCACTAATTTTTTATGTTTTACAGCACTATTATACTGCACAGTTGGCACTAAATATTCATTATCAATGCCCGATTGTTCGTTGTCCGCGGTGTAGCCTGTTGAGTCTTTGCACAATACACTAGGGTATACTCCGTTTACTCTGCCATCGGTGCACTTACCCCTGTAATTTCTCATGATTACTCGGACAGAGTTAGGCGGACACTGATGCATGCTCTCTTTCAGAGGTGTGATGCTACGACAACTTGTTAGTCCCTTAACATGTGCGATCCCACGCTCATATCTTACTCACTCTCGTTTTGCTGATGTTTCGAAAATTCAGGAACAATGCTCGAGTCGCAAGAGATTTGAACGTGCATTAAAGTACGTACTATGCAGCTGCGTCTTCTTACTCATTTTTTTTCTTGGTATAGCTACGCAGGAGCATCTTCTTAGTCATTCCCTTTTTTCACTGACCAGCAGAGAAAAGAAATTCGACACCGATACTGTCTAAAACCCGAGATATTCACACGTGCATCTCTAGTATAATCATGCAGCTGCTCAGTCATGATTCTCAGTCATGATTCTCGAGAAAAAATAATTGCGCATTTATCAACGAGCTTAGCGCATATAATATTACTTACATAACATTTTCTTATTGTTTTTTCTTTCAAACCATAATTCTCACTCTGCAATTAAATGCACACACAGGAACACTTTTGTCCGCATTCAACACGTGCAAGGGCTATCAGCGTTTTATTTTTTAAAAGAAATTATTGAACGAATATCCTTCTACTAATCATTCTAAGAAATCCTTGCATAAAACTTTCTTTTCTTTAGCTTTCATGTCGCCTGTAAATATGAGGACTCACAGGTGTCGTTCTAAGAAACCTTTGCAAAATAAATTCTGATAAACATATGTACACCTGACTATCAATAAGGAGCATGAGTCTAAAAATAAATTGTCTTCTATTAGCAGTATCAACGAAAAAAAGAGCGTGGGATTTTGCACTGCATCCCCACCGTTTACCCTGCACCGAGAGAGTATTTAAAGAGCTCCGCTCGATGGTCTTGCCAGTTTCCTTTAGATAGTCAAAACATTTTTTATACAGAATGATTCGAGCAAGTGTGACACGTTTAGTAAAAGTTTTGTGGGCTTCAGATCTTCACCAGCAATCAATAGATAATTTATGTAGAAAGCTGCGTTTTCTTCTTCTACATTGTAGAATAACCACGGTCTATCGTATGTTCACTAATGACCTATTCCGTAATCCGGATGTTCTGTCGATTGCTCTAGAAAGCATACACCAGCGTAATGATCATGAACATCCACTAGCGCATAAAATGTTTCACCGCCAATGTAAGTATGAGATATTAACGTTTTACAATCATATTAATCATTTCAATTAGTCTGAGCTTTACTAAATTTTTTTCAGTAATTAACGAGATGATGAGAGATACCAGGGGTGATGCAATCATAATGGCTTGTAATGAGCACCAGTTACAAACTTCCGAAACAAGCAATATTACTTGTAAGTATTGAGTCTTTTTTTGCTTAATTACACGTTTTGACTGTCTCAATACTTAGATTCAGAGTCTAGTCAACGACAACAAGAACAGCATAATCATCAAGATAATATATCGAACGGTGAACAGTGTGAATGCGATATAGATGATTTTTCTTTTTTTCCTAATTATTCAATTATGGCACATACACCTACTCTAGTTTTTTTAGAAGCTGTTCCATCGACGTCTGACAACCAGCAACAGCAGCAGCTGTCAAATGAAAATAGCCGTAACTATTAAGCTTGTCAATATAGATTTTATTCTATTCTTTTTTACACTATAATGCAAAGCTTAATACTTAAGTTTCAGAGTCGTCAATAGAGAGAGGTCGCAAACGCAGAAGACGGGCCAGTAGTAGCAGTAACAGTAGTATCAGTAGTAGCAGCAGTAACAGTAGTAGTTCTAATAGTAGTACCAGTAATTCTACTACCAGTAGTAGTTCTAGTACCATTAGTAGTAACGGTATAGACACAGCTGAAGAAGGTAAGATTAAAATAGTGCTTAAGTTTTTTTGTTACGTTCAATTGATTTTTTAAACTATCTTGATCAATTTATAGGCGTTTCTTTACAGACCGGTGGAGGAGACGAGCGCCCTAGATTTATAATTGAAAATGAATCAATACGATTTTATCGTTACTTTGGATACAAGGGTAGAGAGATTAGTAGATATATACCCCAGCTCCAGTGAATGCAGACTTTTACGTCTGGTTGGAGGGCTGTGTACAAGAACTTTATCGAAATATTTGCGAGAGAGGTCTACCAACGGAATAATAACAATAATCTTTATCTACCGCGGAGTTTAGCTGCTGGATATGCCTATGCCGTCAGAGGACAAATACGCTCTAGGGTACTTCATAGATATTGGAATAAGATTCGACAAACGCAAGGAAGAATACAGAATACAGAAAAACGCTGCCATGGAACTTGTGAATTTAGCGAGTGTTCAAGTACCAGATGAAGGATGCCGGCTCCCAGAAATCCGTAAGTTTCAAGAATTTTTTTCTACTCATGGTACGGCAATCGTGGTTTATAATTTGTCAACGTTTGGTCGCGGAAACCCACCAATATATGACGGCATACATACTGTGAGCGAAACTAACGGAAATGTCGCACATATATTACGAATGATATATTACGAGCGAACGAATCATTATGAGCCGATATTAAATCTCGTTGGAGCGTGTGGTACCGACGGCTATTGCATACCATGCAACAAAGCGTATTGGCGAGCTGAGGAGCATAGATGTTCCAACAATTGCTACAAATGTTTTTCATCGACACCATGCAGTCTGACGGAAAAATCTCATAGCATGTAATAACTGTTTACGATTATTTTTTGGCAATGTTTGTTTGAATAACCGTACTAAAATCGGATCATATAATAGAAATAGTAATGTATGTACGAAAGTAACACTTTGCCAAACTTGTTTTAAAATAGTTAAGGAAATAAAACATATGAATGCGGTGTATCTTTCTGTACAACATGTAAATTACGTTTACCTATTAGGCATCTATGCTACATACAGCCAATCAAACGAGCGACCCGTTCAAAACCAACTATGTTTTTGTTCTATGACTTTGAAACGCAACAATCTCTCCCGGTGCTGAGCGACGAAGAGAAAAAAGTACATGTTCCGAATTTGTGCGTTGTACAGCAGGTATGTACAGATTATATAGAGATTGAAGACATTTTAATTAGATGTGTGGTATTCGGGAATATGTGTTCGATCATGAGCCAATAAAACAGCTTGTTGATCTTGCATTAGCACCAAGAGAGCGATTTCAATAAGTCATATGCATAGCACATAATTCTCAAGGATTCAATGCGCAATTCATATTTAAATATGTTGTTGAGAAATTCGATCAAGATCGAGTCGTGCCATCGGTTGTCATGAATGGCTCAAAAATAATTTTAATGGAGGTTCTACCATCAAAGTTCATTGATTTGTTTGATTGATTTTAAAATACTGTAAACAAGATGTGACCATTTTGAGATTGACGTGCTTAGCTTTTCGCGAAACCTTCATGAAATTCGATGTAGACCCTTTCACTGAAAACACAACTATAGCCTCTTCTTGCATGCGAGTGTTTAAAAAGAAATTCTTAAAAAAGGATCAAATTCGTATTATATAACCTCGTGGTTACAGATTGACAGACAATTAGTCTAAAATTGCTATACACTGGCTCACCTGGATGGAGCAGCAAGTTCTTCATCGTGACATCGAGCATGCGGGGCGGGGACAGGAAAAAAGATTACCAGAAAGTATCGTGGTTGATGGTTATTGTGCACCGCAAGGTGAGGATGAAAACCGTGGTATAGTGTTACTTTGTCACGGCTGTTTTTGGCACGAGTGTCCCCAATGTTATAGAATAAACAGAGATACAAAATTAGCGAGTGGTGAGTCGATGGATAAAAGATACGAGAGAACATTGGGAATTAGTAATAGATTGAGGTCAGCCAATTATCAGTTAATTGAAAAATGGGAGTGTCAGTTTAATCATGAGATATCGCAAAATGAGGAACTCAATCATTTTATTCGTGAAATGTGGGGAATGTAAGACGAAAACCACTTGATCCACGAGATGCATTTTTTGGCGGACGCACAGGTAACACAGTCAAGTTGTTTGATTGTCAGGGTCAAGAAAAGATCAAATATGTTGATGTGTGTTCACTTTATCGATTTATTTGTAAACGTGGTGTCTACTCCATTGGTCACCCGAAAATTTATAAAAACATATATTTTTTTTATATTAAGTACTTATTTCACCTGCTGTAATTATAGATGGCACTATGCTACTAATCGCGCAAGGTTCCATGTAAAGGGTAAATTAAGGCGACGGGCATGTGATTTTGTCAGTAGCTATTATGGATAGACGATGAAAACATCGGTTTACCTCTATGCTGTGTAGTACAACAGGATATGATAAAACGGTTTTTGTAAAAAAGTTCTTAAAGGATCTCGAGCGTATGTGTGATACCCGAATAGAACGCATCATTATCTACTACGCAGAGTGGCAGGCAGGTTATAAGGATCTTCAAGGCAAGAACCTGGAATTTCGTGAGGGCTTGCCCCAGACTAGTGATTACGCTAATAATTCTCGTCCTAAACTTGTAATCATTGATGATTTAATGTGTGAATCATCGTCCAATGGTGGTATAGTCGACATTTTCTCGAAGGCATCCCATCATCACTCGCTCTCGGTAATATTCAGCACACAAAATATATCTCTGAACGCACAATACATTGTAGTTTTTAGAAACTTGCGAGACAGATCTCAGATACAGCATCTATCACGTCAACTGTGTCTCGAGGATCCACGATTTTTGCAAGAGGCTCACTGGGATGCCACCTCGAGGCCGTATGGGTATCTTTTACTGGATTTAAAGCAAAATACACCAAATAACTGCAGGTTTCACACCTGTATTTTTCTGGAAGACGAATTGCATTACGTCTACGTGTCACGTAGTAAAAAGATAAAGGGCGGCGACACATCGAATTTTGTGCCAATCGTCTCATTGTGATGGATTCACCTAAAAAGCGACATCCTTTTACTCGCAAGGATGCTGTCATTTTGAAAGCAATGTTTCATCTAAACAAAAAACAGCGAAAGGCTCTCTTGCAGACGGTCGATTCGAAAAAAGTGCGTCATATTTGCGAGTGTGCCATGAATGTGTTGATTGCTAACGTTCCACTGGAAAAGTCTCACAAGTCACGCTTACGCAGACTCGCAAAAACTTTGTGAAAACTAGCCAAACCTTGTGTAAGCCTGTCGAAAAAGAAAAAAAATTATTGTACAACGGGTGGTTTCTTATCTGCATTATTAGCACCAATCATTGGTACACTGCTAGCTAGTATCATTAGTAAGTAGACAACATGGAACACGCCAAAAAGATGGTGCTCGTGCCGCACGAGAACGTTGAACGTCTTCAGTGCTAGCAAATGACTGCCGATTGAATTGATTGATTGAACATACTGAATTCATCTACTTACAAAAGTGATCGAGAAAAATGGGGTCAATATCGGTCGATATTACAACAATATCTTCAATTTAAGGATGCTGATAGCAATAATAAGGTTATGAAAAAAGTGGAAAAAGATAACCAAGAACAGCGACAAATAAGAAAAAATGACTACGATGAAGAAGACAACGATGATGACGAAAATTACGAGTTAGTGGCAACATTACTTGGGATGGGAACGGTGCCGTGACAATAAGTGGCGTGCGTATACATAATGCCAACATGATCGATCTGATAAACGATACAATGAGAACCAGAAAATGACCTCCACCACTTGGTCATACGCAATTTGCCGTTGCTCTTCGTGAATCATTTATACCAAGAGAATACATCGGTAATAAACGCGTTTGGGATAACATGATAGCTAGTACATCAGGTGCTGATCTACCTGGAAATTCTAGACCAGTACCGCCAGGTGGTGCTAGAGGAGCTATTCCACGCCAGGCTTTAACACCAGGTGGCATCAATCATCTATTTAGTACGCCACGTCACCATGCTAAGAGTGCTGGTCGCACAGGCATATGCAGACGACATTGTAAGTGTCAATCAGTGACAACAAAGTGAGTGTCATGCTGTGTACGAGCAGGTATAAAACCAAGCCGATAGAAGGGCTACAACTTCGTGGAGTTTCCCTGAAATTAGTAAAGGATGTCAAATACCTGGGAGTCACGCTCGACGCCAGACTTAACTGGGGAAAACATATCAAAGATAAATGCGAGAAAGCGATAGGCACTTTCTGGGACTGCAGGAGAGCTTTTGGCAATACCTGGGGCCTAGAACCAGATAATGTGAGATGGCTATATGACGCAATCATAAAACCAAGACTCACCTATAGGGCACTGGTATAGGGCCACAAATGTGAGTTGAAACCGCACACAGAAGCACTAGACAGGGTGCAAAGATTGGTTATGGGAGGAATCAAGAGATCCATGCGAACGACACCTACAGTCGCTATGGCAGGCTAGGGCTCTGATGGGCAACAGACCACCTGAGGAGTGGCTGTAGACCATTAGGGGCCTAAGCAGAAATAGGTTGAGGCTGGCCGTTGGCTAGCTGACGGGATATTGAAGGGTAGGATACCACCTGTGGAACCTGAGGCTAAGAGACTCCGGGAGCTGCAAGTGGTGCGAGCATGAAACGGAGACCACCTCCCACCTACTGTGTAAATGCCCAGCTTTCGCAGGGACAAGGCAGAGGGTGTGGGGGGTTCCCATGTTAGGGTTAGAAGAGCTAAGGTTAAAAAGTTTAGTATCAATTTGCCGAAGCTATAAATAAGGATCTATATAGTATCACTAATGGTAAAGGAGGCACAGCACAATGGGCTTTGCCTGAGTACTCGATTGGCACGTCTCCGTGCAGAGGCCGCCGCAGTTGACTTCCACCTAATAAGACTAAGTTTAAGACTAACTTACATTGCATACTGTAGTAGACAATACATTGCTTTCTGGAGGGCTTACATATCTTGTATTTAAATATTGTTTTATTTTATCGTAGTTGAAATTTCCTTCTGCACATTCGTTTTCATTATTACCTTGACTCATTTTTATAAATGCACAATCATGCCCCTTATAACAATATTTAAATAAATATTTGACACATACTTTAACATTAATATGACAATTAAAAGTAGTTTGCTAATTAAACTATTTCGGAAAGTTTTTGGTACATTTATCTATTTTGCTATCCATACATGGTGAATTTAAGTTATTTTTACCACAAGAGATCATTGATTGCCTAACGATATTATGTAACCTTAGATATTCCATTTCATCAGGTATTTTTTCACTTCTAAGTTTATCAACATCATCTGCATTGTTCAGTTTATGATGTTTATAAGCGAAAGCCAACAAGTGCATATGTGGTAAACCTCTTTTATTAAACTCAATTACATAAGTGTATGCAGTACATTTTCCAAAAATGTTTTTATTAAGAATTTCATATAATAATTCATTAACTTATGCATTAAAAACTTTTACTACTAAATCAGGTCTATCAACAGCTAATTAATTTGTTCTCAAATTTTGTTTACATTTCTTCCATTTTTGGTCACATGTCATAGTAATAAAATAATCTGGTTTACCATACTTTTGAACTGTTGTAATACAAACTAAAAAGTTTTGTTGTAACGATCGTGGAATTCCTGAAAATGTTGAAGGTAATATAACCATTTTTCGAATTTGTACGTTGTCATCGTTACTTTTACTTTTCAAGATATCAATGACACCTTTGTATAAATGTGTCCTTAATTGGTGTTGACTTTATTTAAACAAATAATTGCGAACCTTTAATTTTTACCCAAGCATCAACAATGTATTGTTGAGTTGATTTTTCTAAATTTAAGTAAGGATTAAAATCGTTTCTAATGCTGAATTTATGACAATAATTGTAGCATTGAAATATTGTTTTTGTTATTTTCATGTTTCATATTGGGCATCCATCCAAAACCTCCATTAGGATACATAAGTGGATATGACATAGGATCTACATGTTTACTAATGTTAGATATATTATTAGGTGCTCTATGTTTTGAATATAAACGTACATCTTGATCTTCTGGTGGTTGACCATTTTTACCTACAAATACCACAGTTACTTTAACGCATTTAGCTGCGTTATATCTACGTTTATCATGATCAGTATTGCGTGTTAAATACATTCTTATTTCTTTACTATTAAACTTAACGTTGTTTTTTTTTCAAACGATTTTTCATAATACGTGCATGAAAAAGGCCACTTTCCATGCATGTAAAATGGATAGAAAATCGAGTTTTTCTTAGCAGTGGGAAAAAACTACACCCTTGAAAGTAGTTTTTTCTTCACTCTGCAGCCTATTCGATAAATGTGTGTGTCCATCTAAGTATTTTCAAAATTTTCAAAATTTTAAAAAGTTTTATTTTTTATTACAAATATTTAGATTTTTAACGATTGCAAGATATTTTTCTATAATTTCTGGATTGTAACAGTCATTTGACAAATTTCAAGCAAATGTTCTGTTTTATCTTGAGTTAATGTGTATATCTATGCATTTATAATGTTTAAACTCTTATTTATTTAAATTGTTAACCACAACTTATTGTTAGCTAAGTGGCCCAAAACTTAGCTTATTAACCGTTAACGTTTCTACCAGGGCAGCATTATTAGCATTACAGAATTCACATATTTCACTCATGCTATCTAAATCATTCTCCATAATTGCTGATTCATAAAAATCAAAATTGAACATGGCATTCAATTTTCTTATTAAAAATTTATTGAAATTTTTTATATCGTAACCTTTTAATTAGATTACTTAAATCACTGACTTTAATACCTTTTTTATAACATGTGCATCGAAAACGCGCTTTTCGCCTACGAGAAAATGGAGCGAAAGTAGAGTTTTTCAAGTGCTTACTTTCGCCTCTAGGGAAAAAGCACTTTCGCCTCAGATATTTGCATTTTCGTATGTGTATGTGTGTGACACATCTCATATACGCATGTATATACCATCGGTCCGTGTGACATCAAACACAATTCAGATTTACAACGAAATTCTACTATAAGACACTGGACGACTCTGCTTTTTCAGGCAGGCTAAAAGGATCGTTATCGATGCACTGATTATAAAAAGCACGTTAAAGGTATGCTTAAAGCAATTTAAATAAAAATACACTAATAATTTTTTTTTTAAACTTCTAGTAAAATTATTTTTATGACCTATATAGCAAGTTTATGATCGGTTAGCATGATATATATCATTAAAATTCTTAATATGCGCCGAAACTAGAAATTTGTAAAGATTGTTTCGTTATCACAACTGTGCTTTGTATATACTCGAGAATTTTCCAGAAATTAACAAGAGACGGTCTAAGTTTTGTACAGAGATGTGTGCAGAAATCTCTGCACATTACTTTAACAAGGGTACAGAGCTCCCTTAGAAAAGAAGTAATAATCTACAAAAGATACAAAATATTCATTAGTAAACTGTGCGAACTATAAGATTATTAACATAGCATTGTATAGAATAAAGTACTCACTAGATCTGTTGAAAAAAAACAATATACAGAATAGAAATATAGTTCAAATATCTGTATCATATAGTGTGTAACTGTTTTTGCTAATTCTTTGAATATGCGAGTTATTTGCAAATACTTTCCGCAAATTCTTAGAACAGTTAAAGATGTGTTAGTCACTATGGGTCCAGTATGTCTATCTTTCATCTTATGCATTATATTATTTTGTATGTCATCAACAAAGCTGTATTTCAATTCATCAAGAATCTCTTCATCATCAGTGTCGTCAGACAAATCATTTACTCGATTTTCCTTAAACAAAATTTTAATTCATTAAATAAAACCATTAACACTTACAATTACTATTGATTATTACTTATGAATAATTTTTGAAACAGAAATATTGATAAGTTTGCATGGCAACTGTATTAATAATCTGATAATAACAGACTAGCAAAAAATGCTCGCTCCGTTCGCGGTTAACATATGTTAGCTATTGTATCAAGTGGCGCGGTAGCGCCACGAAGACGAGTTTAAGTAGCAGACAAAGCCGCGGCGTCCGTGACACTATTTACTTCTATATTGGTGTTCGGATTTTTCATTACACAAAAAAAAATACTTATCATTAATGTTGGTAAGGTTTTTTGGCTCATTAGAATGTTTTTTGAGCTAAACTATGATTTCCAAGAAAAATATTAGTGAGAAGGCTGCTTATTTTTATAATATGTGAGTGTTTACACAAATGCTAAAATCACGTTTTTCTTCTTCAGCCCGAAATGTGAAAGGACCGTTAAGTTAGCCGCAAGAAGTGTTATGACCGTGAAGTTGGCCGCAAAGCGATATACAGATGGGGATTGCTTTCTCAAGAAAATATAATAATATAATACGATATTTAGAATAAAGAGGTTGCCGATGCATACTCTTCGTTCCGGAGCTGTAACAGTAACTAGCTTGCCAGGGTAGCCGATGACAAGATTTAGGTTGTTTTCAGTGTCTTGGTATAAAAAATATTCACGTACGGTGTCTAGGTGTACAGGGTGGCCGATGACGACGACTAGGTGGTGCGCTTCATGGTTTTTGGTATCTAGGTAAATAAACCATACGAGGGCGGTGTCTACGTGTACAGGGTGGCCGATGACAAGGTCTAGGTGGCGCGCTCCGTGGTATTTTGTGTTTAGGTGTAAAAATCATTCGAGGAAGGTGTCCAGGTGTATAGGGTGGCCGATGACGAGGTCTAGGTGGTGCGCTCCGTGGTTTTTTGTGTCGAGGTGTAGTACATAATTCAAGGGTGGTGTATATCAGAACAGTCAGTAAATGCATGTTTCATTCATTCAAAAAATCTGTGGTAGAAAGGTGCTAAAAATGCTTATATTTTATTTTTACGACGTTGAATATGAAATACTCGAAAAATGTACTAAAAACGATTAAAATCTTTAAAGAAAATTAACTTTTAAAAAAGTAAAAGTTTAGGCGAGTTTGATATATTCCGCAACGAAATTACAGATAGAAAAGAACTGAGATTAATCAAACAAAGTCAAGTTTATTATATTTAATCGTAATGAAATAAGGAACAACTCTCAAGATAATTACTGCGTAACTTGCCATGCCCGTTTTATTTTGTTTATTGGTAAACAACTAAAATTTTCTTTTTATAAAAATATATTTAGATTAAAGGTATTTTTCTATCTGATGCTGGCCCTCGGTAGTGATCAAGAATATTGGTTCATGTCTATCGGTCTTCCCGATAGAGACGAACCAATATTCTTTTTGAATTGTCGCGCGGGAAGCCCCTTAGGCGTGGATTCCCGCTTGTTCGTGTTTTTGTAATTCGAATAGGAAAGAGGTACGGGAGAAAAATAAAGAAGTCGATTTGAGCGAAAACAAGAGTGTTTTAATACGCTCAGAATGAGAGGGCAAAGCCGTCCGGCATAAAACCCCTCTCGAACATATTACAAGCTGCGGAACAAAGATGTGTGGACTGTGTGTGTGTATCGTGGAATTGATCGACTCTGAAAGAGAATTTTCACTTCTTGTCAGCGGCGCAGTTCCGCTGACCCAAGTCGGTAGCGCAGTTCTACCGACTTGCACGATTCAACGCGCGCGTAACCACGTTCGCGGAACCGGTCGTGAGCCAAGCACGGCGTGCAAGCTGAGATAGAGAGAAAGAGAGAGAGAATGAGAGACACCAAAATACCGAGATATCCAGATAGAGAGAGAGAGAGAGAGGGGGGGAGAGAGAGAGATTATATTAGATTTAGATTAATTGGTTTTATTTTACGTACAATGTGTTGTACGATCAATTATGTAAAGTAGGAGTAGTAAGAGTACAGAAATAATAATAGTATAAGATGTCTGTTGTAGTAGAAGTGTAGTGTGATGATAAGGTGAGGATGAGTTAAGCGAGAGTGTGTGAGTGTGTCCATGTGCATGAGTGAGAGCATGATGTTTATGTGTTTTCGAGTTCGAAGAAGTGCTCTTCTTTAGTTAGTTTATTGAATCCTGAGATAGAAGCAGTGTTGCGAATGTGCGATGGTAGGTTGTTCCATAGGTATGAGGCGCTGATATGAAACGAGTTCCTCAGCGTCTCCGTCGCGAAGGTAGGAATATCCAGAGGTGTCACCTCCCCCCTAACAGGACGGAGTGTCACGCGGAAGTCGAAGTATGCCAGTGCATATGATGGTACGGCTGTGTTAAACATCTTTCGTAAGAAACAAGCAGTGAAATATTTCCTGCGTTCTGCAGTGGTTAGCCACTGCAGCTCCCGCCTATACGGGGAGATGTGCTCATCTCTCCTTACACCATAGATGTACCGAATTCCTGTATTCACGAGCGTCTGTAGTTTTAAGTCGAGTTCCTGCGTCAGGTCACAGTATACAAGAGAGCAATAGTCAATAAGGGGAAACAGGAGCGCTTGCACTAAGTGCTTGCGCAACCTGAGATTGGTACTCTTTCTGAAAAAGTAAAGTCTGTACATTAGTGAGTGAGCACGCTTACACACTTGTGTAACGTGCTCCTTCCACGTAAGTTTAGAGTCGAGCACCAATCCCAGATTATGCACGGAGGATTCAAAGCTGACCTGGGCATCCCCAATGTTAATATAGATATTAGCTGTTGAGGGTAATGCGTTTATGTAGTAGGGAAAGCCCAGGACGATTGCTTTGGTTTTAGCAACATTAATTTTTAGCCTGTTCTGTGCAGCCCAGCCCATTATCCTTTCGGTATTAGCACTCATCTTGTTTGATAAAGAAACAAGATCCTCAAGGTGGCATTGACTGTAAATTTGCAAGTCATCCGCATAGATGAGATGGGAAACATCGGTATCAAGGCAGAGAGAGAGAGAGAGAGAGATAGATATGTCTTTATTTGCTAAGGCAAAAAAAATAATACAATTAAAGTCACATAGACTGTGTCGATACAGTCTAACAAAAATATAAAATAAAATATATACAAATACCGTCACATATAATCACATAAAAACATATTTGGTCACATATAATTATCACATAAAACTTTTCAAATATTACGTTGCACATTTATGGTTTGGTCATAGACATATCTGTATTGCACGTTGGAAATCTAAATTACGTAATACTGAATGGATTTTTTACGGCCTGAGGGCCGAGTCTGACTAGATTAAAACTAGATTAAGATTAACAAACAGGCGCCAGAGGGCTCAGAGTCGTCAAGATTCCGTGGCCAGCAGGTGCCGCCATAGTGCCCCCTTAAAGGAAGCGAGAGATGGCAGGTTTCGCAGAGTAGAAGGGAGAGAGTTCCAGAACCGAGCACCCTGGACCTGGAAGGCCCTAGCCCCGGTTTCAGTACTGACGGTGGGGATGCTCAGTTCCGGGGGAACTCTCCTACTGGAGGGTCTCGGCTTGTGTTTATTGAAAAAGGAGGCCAGATACGAGGGTTCACCGATCCGAATTACCTTGTAGAGTAGAATGGCCTCATAGTAAAGCCTTCTGGAATCGGTGCGAAGCCATTCTAGACGTCTCCGGTAGGGACTAATGTATTCATCCCTCCTAACCCCGAAGATGAATCTCACACACGAATTGCTCAGTCTCTGTAACCGTATTCGTTGTTCGGTAGACGCGTCCAGGATAGTCACAGCACAGTAGTCGATGTGCGGTTGTATAAGTGTCTCAACTAGCCTTCTGCGGAGAGTCTCAGTGGTGCAGCCCCTGATAAACCGCAGGCTATACAGGGCTTTGTTGACTTTTTTCGTGATAGCATCCACCTGCGAGAGAGAGAGAGAGAGAGAGAGAGAGAGAGAGAGAGAGACGAGGCCGGCGGCGCTGTCGGACGAGCGTCGAGTTCAGTTCTCGATAAGATGCCAAGCAGTTGACAGCTCACGCTGTCTTAGCTAAGCGACGAATCGACCGATTTCGACCTTGCGAATTTGCTGGTATGAAACGTCCGCCGAAGTGTTGTGGTGCTTCCGCTAATCTCTCTCTCTCTCTCTCTCTCTCTCTCTCTCTCTCTCTCTCTCTCTCTCCGAAGTCGCTTACTCAACTCGAGCACTACGCATCGGGTGAGGGAGTCTGGACTCAACTCAGTAACCTACGTTCCTCAGCATCTTTCTAAAGAGCACTTATAGGTACTTAATCTTAGCTCTTACGTTCCTCTGCTTCGGTAGGAGAGTAAGAGCTTAACTCTGTGACCTACGTTCCTCTGAATCAGTCCAAGAAGCATTTCGTATCTAGTGGCCTTCGTCTAGCAAAAGTTTTACTTATCTGTTTCGCCTTGTCCTTCCCTCCTATTCTCTTCGTCATTTCTAACCTTCTTGAAAATGGTCTTTACGTAGTTGTTTACTGCGCACCAACCATCTTTCGACGCCAGCATAGCTGTCATCATTGATTCAGATGTTACCTTAGTCTAAAGTTACTACTTCCATTCTTCTTGTTCCATTTCGTATCGCAAACAATCACAGAAGACGTGCTCCGCATCTTCGTTTGCCTCTAAACATACTGGGCAATTCGGATTGTCCTCTATCTTGAAGCGGTGTAGGTAAGCTCGAAAGCACCCATGTCCACTCAAAAACTGCGTTAAGTAGTAATTCAGTTTCCCGTGTTGTCTTTTGGTCCAGTTAACAATACGTGTTATGAGGCGGTGCGTCCATCACCCCTTTTCACTGGAGTCTCATCGTCATTGCCATGACATTGATTGTATAGCTACTTTCAATGCAATATTGGGTTTGCCATCTAGGCCTGGAGCCTTGTTGTTCCTAATTCTTTTGCATGCAGCTAGTAGTTCCTCAGTGTAATTATTGAAATGATTTCGTCATTTGCGTTTGCTTCAGGGATAGCTGTTACTTCCAGTTAAAGGGGAAACAGCGTAGTCAAAATACGGTCCAGCTATTTTGGGCTTTTAGGGGGGAAAATATAATCTGTCTGCATCAACCTTCGATTCTATATCACCTGCGTCTCTACATGCAGCAGAGGTTCCCCCTCCCAATCTCCATGGGACCAGCGCCGACTACCGGGGCTTTTATCCAATCGAAATCGACAGCGGGACTGGGCTCTGTAGCTTGACCCGCTTGGGCTAGTAATGTTATATACTCACTATCCATTTCTTATTTATCTTTAGGGTTTCTTTCCCTAGCGTGTTTGGTCCGCGGAGCATAATTTATTTCTGCTCTACGCTTCGGCTGGTTGAAGAGATCTCAATGCGCCGATGAGCATTCCCCTATCCGCCACCGAGGGGACGCGCCATATACGGGGTATCGGCAACCCCGCGTGGGTGTGTGTATGTCTGTTGAGATTAAAAATAGTGTGTCTGTGTGCGTGTGGCACGATTTAAAATAGGGTACGACAACCACGAGCAAATAGGGTAAAAATCGTCTATCAGGATACCAGGGTTGAGTCTGTCCAGAGGATGCTCGGTCGATGCTGCTTTAAGGGGACGGAGTTAAGGTGTATCCATCCCCTTAAGTAGACAACCGGACAATGCTGCAGGAAGCAGACGGCTGGACGATGCAGAATAAGGAAGTCGGCAGGACGGTGCAGAATGGAAAAGACGAGTTTAATCCTGAACGCCTAATCACCTTGGTGGATGGGGGATGTATGTAAATGTCAAATTTTAAGGAGATGCCAAATAGGCTAGTTAAGGGGCCCCACGCAAGTATTGTTGAATAGTAGTAGATAGTACCTGTGGGGATCCGGTGTCGGAGGGTCACTTGTGCAGAGCTTGCTCTGCCTACGCAACATAAAAAAAAAACACTCACGCACAGGCATGCTCGCACACGCACGCACATTTGTACTAAATGGCAAATAAATTTAGAATAAACAAGTGTAATACTGACAAAATTGAATTAGAATTAAAAGAATATTTAGAAAAATTAATATCTCATAATAATCCTTGTGCTGTGACTCATAAAATAATGCGAAGGGCAAAAATGAAAGAAAATGCAAACTCGTAATGATTGTACTAAAAATAAATTATATTTTGCTACATGTAATAAAATTGCTGTTGCATATGTAGGTAATGACGGCGCATCACCTGTAGATCGTGATATCTGTATATATCCAACATTAGACTAACTACAAATAATAAATATTCTAAGTAGGCACCTTAATACGATGATTTAGTAGCGTAATTCCATCTGCGGGGAAAAAAGTTTTTCCAATTTTGAAAATTATTGAAATTTTTTACCTCGCTTTTCAGGCTCAAATAGTGGCTTTTTGGTAAAAAGTGAAATAATAGTACATTATGCAACAAGGGGCGAAAGTAGCCAATTTTTTCCGCGGATTGGTTTACTACCCGAGGGAGTAGATTTGTCGCGAGACAAAATTGTTCTCACGAGGGCAGTAATCGGACGAGGGAAAATTTGTTTCGTCCCGTGTTGCATATAGTATTTTGTCTAAGACATGCACGATTTTCGCGTTTTTTGACCTAAAATTAGGGACAAAAGTAGTCGTTTTCCGACCAGCGGGCGCAAAAGTACTTTTGCGCGCGCTAATTTCGAGGAGCGGGCGCACAAGTATTTTTGCACCCGCTACACAATTCGTTGACGAATCTTCTAAACTCGCAAGAAATTCAACAAGTGCAGTTTAAACGCGAAAATCAATACATGCGTTACAAAAAATATGGTGTGCACCAAGGGCTAAGCGGGCTTTTTGGCCTCGTGTATTTGCAGTACTCATCTGCGGCTCGTACTGTAAACTCCACACTCGGCCTAAAAAACCCACTTTACGCCCCTTGGAACACAGTACCCTATTATATTAAAGAGAAATCCATTTTGGACCCAATTTCAGACCCGTCTCACCGATCGCCAAAACGAACAGCGCCCCTCCATTGAAACCTATAAAGTCAATATATGCACAAGATTGTAGTTATTGAATTTATCAAACGCACTTCAAATGAGAAATAATATAAATGATAACCTGCGCAGACTAGAAGAGGTCAGAGTAGAATAAGCTCTCGAACAAATTTTACACGCTATTTGTACATATTTTCGCGCATTCGCAGACGTCATTGATAAACAACAGGAAAATATTTATATAAACTCAACTTGTGCAGTCTTCCGAAAGTTTAGTCTACTTCTGATACTGTAATTAACTTGTGTGAATAACTATAAAAGTATATTCCAGATAAATTTAATAATCAAAATAATACACTGAGAAAAACGGTACAATAAAGATTAAAATAAGTTGAATAAAAATTACTATAATCTTGAGTAATGTCGGGACATACTCGCTCTATGAAATAGTTTATTTTTTTTAACATCCTCGGTCATAAAAATTATTATACGTACATTAAAAATTGCTACATTATATAGTAAAAATCATTTTAAGAATTCTTCCGGGTGTCAGAATTTAAGGTTGTGTCTTTATGAAAGTTAGTTTATGCAGTAATTAAAGTTCAAAATCTATTATTTTTCGATTATCCAATATTATCAAGTGATTATTCGCTGGTATTATTTATTGATTTCCGTTAAATCATTATTAATGTTAACTTACAAGTAAATGTGATTAATATATCAGATCTAAAATTCGGTACATAACAGTTCTGTTTAGGTAAGTGGTCAGCGCGCTCGACTCCCATGCCAGAGGTCTAGGTTCGGTTCCCGTCGCCGCGAAAAAATCTTTCATTTCTTAATTTCACTATATAATATTAAATAGAATAAGAACAATAATAAAATAATAATACCCGATAAGCGTGTAAAATGGATAAACCAAGGAAAAAATTAAATTTTTTAAAATTTCATTCTAGTATAAAAATTACTATATAATATAGTAGCACTGTTATAAAAACTATTATATAATATAGTAATTTTTATAACAGTGCAAGTATGTCCCCCTATTACTTAAGATTATATCAATTATTATTTAAGTTATTTTAATTTTTATTATATAATTTTTCTCAGTGTAGGATTGATCGATCTTACTGCTTCTAGAGGTCAGAGCAGAATGAGCATTGGAACACATTTTTCACGCTATTTGTACATATTGCGCATGAGCGGACGTCATTCATAAACAAACAAAAATTTTTGCATAAACTCAACTTACACAGTCTTCTGAACCTTTAGTCTACTTCTGATACTGCAATAAATTCGAGTAAATAACTATAAAGGTATTTTCCAGACGATTTTATTAATTAAAATAATAAGATTCACCGATGTTACCGCTTCTGCAGGTCAGAGCAGAATGAGCACGTGAACCAATTTTTCACGATATTTATACATGCGCAGCTATTATTGATATACATCAGGAAAGAATCTACAATAACTTAACATGCTTAGTCCTTTGAACGTACAAAGAAGCCTTGATTTATTTTTCTCCACACTTTTTCCGGATTGATAAATTTGTTTTTTGGGTCTCGTTTGAATTGCTTTTTTTGGAGCATTCCAACCGAAGATTTTATAGCATTTAAGTTAAAGGTAAGAGTTTCTTGTAAATGTTTCAATATTTAAAATTGTCCCGACACAAATTCGCGTTTCTCCGAAGGTCAAGTTCCCGAGGTGAAAAAAACTCGTAGGAGTATCGAAAGCAGACGATCTATTTGTTTAATTTTCATTATTCGAGGGATTTTACCAATCGTACCTCTAACAAAACTGGTGGTTTATCCGGGATTCACTGCATTTCGCGATTTGGAATTTGAATTGATCTTAAAAGTGAAAGAAAAGGAAATCGTAGTGAAATATCGGCGACAGGATATTGAAATGTAAACGAAAAGTGCGTAAAAAAAAAGAAGAAAAAAGAAAAATCTAAAAACAGAAGTAAAATTGACTTAGAAATTCAAAGCACGCGACAGAACAAAGGGATATAGAGTGACATCACGACACATATATACGCGCGAATTGATAATGCATACTTAAAACATAGTTTCAGTCACCATTGTACTTTTTATTTCACAATTGAACTTGACTAAATGAAAGCGTAAGTTAATAAGACTAAAAGAAGTTTTAAAGCTCAAAGGTAATTTATTTCATCAAAGAAAGGGAAAACTGGAATTTTCAACAAAGAATAGGAAGTGGTAAAAAGGTCAATAAATTCAACAAATCCTATTCTTTTTTATTCAACACCATCACATGAATTAGAACACTTAAAACTTCAGCTATTTCTTTGGCACAATTTTTCAAAGTTAAATTTGAGACAGTTAATTAAAATGCACATAACCACTTTTTATGCAGTTAAAATCACAACATAACACTCACAACACTCACTACATAATACTGCATATTTGACATTTTACAAACACACAACCCACGTGACATTTTGAATATTCGTAACAAGAAAATTTCACTGTGATAGGGAAACGCAATCATAATTAAACACACATGAACAACCTCACTTTACGAATAAAATTATTACTTTAGTATAATTATTACCCTTTAACGTAGAATCACACACTAACACCTTACACACAAATCTGCACTCGTGTTTTTTTATTGTAAGCAAAAATTAACACTAAATCACTAAACACTCCTAGTCAATTTCAGATACACCTTTGTTAATAATCTTTGTCTAATAATGTCTTTTGCAACGCAGTTCTACACATTCACTTAAGGGTTAAAATAGTCGCTTTGGTTAAAACGTTGAATAAAAGTCGCTTGACACTTAAACAATTTCACAGAAAAGAGAAAACACCCTTAAGAACACGCTAAATTCACAAATTTGTTAGAAACACTTATTCACTGCACTCAGTCGCACTTTAGCGTACACACACATTTTCACTCTGTTTATAAACCATATGTAGGTGGGCCCGCTAGGAAAAATCATATCTTTAGAAGTCCGAAATATATGCAAAAATCCTTCACTTCAGTGCACTAGCAACGAGTTGCCAGAGTCGAGCCAGGGCATTGACGACGATGCTGCATACCACTGGAGTCTGGATTTCTCATCCCAGAGAGTGTAGATTTCAGCACGAACAGATCCCTGCCATGAGAAAAGAATAGCCTTCTATTATATAAAAAGGAGATAAATAATTGGCATTGAAATCAAATTAAAATTTAAGAAAAAATTTAGTTAAGGGATACATTAGTGACAGAAAAGTATAGTGAGAATGTCTTTTTTTTAGAGTCCAGGTATACAAACAAAGTCTAAAACACCGAAAAGATTATTACAAATAAATTGAAAATTCACCTTTGATGATTTGACTGCAAATTCAAAAAAGGAATAAACCAAATCCAAAATACTTGATGCGTGTGATTTCAACAAAATCAAAGTTTCTTTTACTCAGTGTTTAAATTAAATGTAAAATCATTCGCAGTAAATACGAATAAATCAGCAACAATAAAAGCAAGGGGCTTTTCAAATTCAGATTGCAGTCATTGTCGACATTTCACAAAATCTTAGGCACTAACATTAAAACTGAACAAAGATAACCTTTACATGAAGAGGAAATGCGCGTTTCTTGCATTAAAATTAAACGAATTCTAAAAGAATTTATGCAAAATCACACGGTTTGAACGGTTAAGGACGCAAATAGTGTTTTGAATTGACATTGTTTATTGCCAAAAGGAAAGAAAAACTAAAATTCACTTATTGACGCGAACACTTTTATTAGAGTAATTAATTGTATTTTGTAGACTTAGCACAAAAATTTCACAAAAAGTATAATTCTCAAAATTAACCTAATAATAATTGGGAAACTCTAGTTATAATTTTAAAAATTTTGTTGGTTTTTAACTATAATAATCTAAATTCAATGCGTGGAAGCATAGATTATCAAACACACAAAAACACATATGTCAAATCTAATGTACGAAATTCACAGAAAGCGAGTCATCAAACATTATTAGAAGGTAATAGTAATAATTTAAAAACAGCAATAATTAATATACAGCAGATAGAAATAGAAAAACATTGCATCATCATCTTATTCTGAAATCACAAAATTTTATAACAGTCTGCTAGAAAAGGGGAAATCATCACTAAGCCAAAATGATGAAGAGAATATAACAATTTCAAAAGTACATGATAATTCAATTTATAAAAAAGATGTTTTTCACTTCAAGAAGCCAGCTGCTTTATTACCATCTACAAAGTGTCAAGAGACTTCATTAGTAACATCAATTCAAAAAGTTAGGGAGCATCAAATAAAGTTTTTAAGTAAGGTATTAAGTAAAGGTGCTCAAGGCATAGTGCAAATGAGCAAGTCTTGTAATGGAATTGTAGCAATAAAATCAATGCGAATAACTAGGAATGAAATGTTGATATTAAGAGAGATTAAGCTGTTAGATAAAATCAGACATATGAACATAATATCGATTTCAGCGTATTGCTCAGCAGCTACACAAATACACATTATTATGGAATACTTTGAATCAAGTAACTTATGGGATATAATTTTTAAAAAAGATGTTGAATCAAAATATGCTTTGGCATGACTAGAAGACATTGAAGTTGTTATTGAATAGCGTACAGACTTACCTATTTTCACATGCAGCCACTACCTATTCTTCATCATAACATTAAGCCTGGAAATATACTTATTAGTCAGGATTTCAGAGTCAAAATTTGTGATATAGGTTTAGCAAAGGGTCAGCAGCAGAATTCATAGCAGAATCAAATTTAAATACAACCTACGCAAAAAACATTAGAGGCACATATGTTTTTATGTCTCCAGAGTTACTTTTAAAGAGACAAGAAGTTACAGTTTATTCAGATAATATAAAATCATATTACAATCAAATTCACTATGTTTCAACGGTATTCTTGATTTTGATGTAAACGTGATAAGCATCTTCAACTGTAGACGAACTGGTTACGTTTGGAACAATCAACTTCGCTATTTCTTCTATAAACTTACTATATATATATATATATATATATATATATATATATATATACACATATTAAGGAAACTTATATAAATAGTTGAAGAATTTGTGTAATCATTCAAAAGTGGTTAAAGGCATTCTTCTTTTACAGGTCGTGTGTAGTTATGAGCACCATATTTCTCTGGCCGATGTTATAAATTCATTTGGTATTACTCTAAGAATATCCCTTGAATTTTGCTTCCTGATCTTATGTTTGTTCCATTTCTTGGCCACAAATAAAATTTCACCTTGAATCAGCATACCAAAGCAATACCTCAAGCACTCGATATCAAATTTATTTGACATTTCATTTTATTTGACGTTTAACAAGTTTTCAGTTTCCATTATTTTGACGAAATTATTGTAAAAATCGAAGTCCCTTCCACCCCTTCAAAAACTCTTATGGCCTACATTCTCATCCGTGTCCTTTCAATGCAGAGCTTTGTAAAAATCTTCCATTAATGCAGTTTCTGTGCCATTATCTGTCCGTATTAATAGCTGGTGAAAAACCACACTTTTTGATGGTTTGCAAGCAATAATAAGCGATGATTCCTGGATCATTATTAGTTGTTGCCCCCACGCCGGGAAGTCTGACACCCCGTATGTGGCGCGTCCCCCGGGTGGTGGATGGGGGAGTGCTCGTCGAGGCACACACCTCGGAGGGTAGAGCAGAAATAAAATATGCTCCGTGGACCAAATCAGGCGGCCGTGTTTGCCATGCGGTGCGACCCGTGGGCTGCCAATAGGAGATCCTGGATGGAGAGGCGATCTAACGGTCTCTCTAAGACCTACGGTTGCGTGCCGAAGTGACCCGAACCATATTTGGCTCCCGATGTTAGCAAGACGGGACCTAGCTAGTTTCGATCAACCGGCTCGAGCGAGTGCGTGTTACTGTGTGACATCCGCCGGAAACTCTCCAGAGAGCCGACCACCTGTGTTCGGGGTGGGAGGCTCGAGAGAGTGGAGGTGAGCTAGTGCGATAGCGCGTGCTATACCCTGACATGATGTACCCAGTCTGGCACCGCCTACAGTCATGTGTTGGGGCCATGTCAGCAGCCTCCATAGACGGGGGGATCCAGGGGGTCGGACACATGCCAGGATGAAGAAAAATGCTTATAATATGGGAACCACAAACGAACTCGGGGAAAACTCACAGGAAAACCTGGAAGTTGAAACCTTAAAGGTGCCAACAACACAAGACGGTGGATATCCAATCCACAAATCAAGCAGCAGTACCAGTACAGGCAGCGCCATGAGTACTGCAGTATACCGGTATGACAAGAACACACCGGTAGGAAAAGAGAGCCAGACCATAAGGGATTGGCTACAAGCCCACGCCAGCCTGCGAGATAAGCTACGGGATGTGCGAGAAACGGCCAGAGAAATGACCAAAACCCTGGAAAAGCAAAAGGGCGTGAATGTCAAGTTCAAAGAAGGCTTACCCTTGATGAAGGATCCATGATGACCGAAGCTTTCACGCTTCTTGACCAGATGGAAGATGTCGCGAACAGGCAGTACTCCAAACAATCTAGTGAGGACAATGCAAAGCCTCAAAAACGGTAAAATCGAAGAAGAGGGTACGGGCATCGTCTGACGGAGGCGGCGGTACCCCCGCCAAAAAAGTCAAGAAGGATGTAAGTGCTCTCTCGACAAGTATGGACAGCGAGGGGAACGGCCAGACTTCTCATGGTCAGACACAATGGGAAGTAGCTGCTGGCAGGAAGGCTAAAAAGAAACAGAAGGTAAAGCCGGAGCAGATCCAACCAAAGAAGAGAGAAGAGTAGGCTCCACGTCAGAGGACGGACGCCATTCTGATAAAGCCGGAGAGTGGCAAGACCTATGCTGACATTTTGTCTCAGATGAAGGCACAGGTAAAGCCGAAGAGCTAAACACGGTGGTTAAGTTTGTTCGCAAAATAAGAGAAGGCGGCGTTCTATTCGGGGTGGGCAAAAGTAATGACGAAATGAAGTCATTTCAAAAGGCCATCCAAGAGGCAATCAGACAATCAGGCACAATTAAGGGCACGATCTCCAAGACTTACGACGAAGGAAGAGGTCAACAGTGCTATCACAGCCGCAACAGGCTGCGACATAGAAAATGCCAAAGTCCATCTGTTTAAGCCAAACACGAGAGAGCAGAGGATGGCGGTTGTCGAATTGGACCAGACCAAGGCCGCCGCACTGATCAAAAACGGAAATATTCGCATCGGCTGGGTAAACTGCAATACATATAGGGCTTTGAAAGTATTTTTATTAATCAATTCAGAAAATTTCGCAGAAAAAAGTATCCGGGTAGTATTAGTTGAAAATGCATCCCTTATAAGCTACAAATCACTGAAAATAGGAAAAAATTGCTTGAAATACCAACTTTGACCAACTATAACTCGAAGCCAAGTGAAGGAATTGCGCTAAATTTTTTTTTTCATCTTCGATTTCACAGAGAACCACCCACACACACACACATGCTAGTGGGGCTTTGACCCCTGCTCGCTTTGCTTGCCAACCCCCCATTTTAGTTTTTGTGAATCATGAAAATAAAATGTTATTTATAGCACAGTGTGGCTAAAATCCGCTGTTAAGTCACGCCTATCTGTGACTAAAGTAGTCCTTTTTTTACACCGTGTTTATCATACTCACTACGCTCGTGCGCTAACCTCACGGTGCAAATAAGGACTACTCTAGTCACGAATAGGCGAGACTTGCGGACTTTAGAGTCTGTGCCATAATATTTTATACGATACTCTTGACGGCTTAAATGGTTCAGTTTTACACGGTGCAGATAGCACCCGTGCGTAGCGAGGGCGCTAACTGCTCCGTGTAAAAAAGAACCATTTAAGTCACATGTATCGTAATGTACTATTTAAGTTACACGTATCCTAATGTACTATTTCATGATCTGATGATTACGTTCCAGTTGGTTAAGAACGATCTTATTCTATTATATAAAATTTGTGGATCATAAAAAGGCCAAGAATTTAATGTTTGTCAAAATAGAGAAAATCAAACGAAAAAAAGTTAAAGTACTGAATTAACCCCAAACTTTTACTGCTAATGGCATTTGAAATATTTGTTTTTTTCCATTATCTCGGAAATCGTTTTAAAATTAATTTTGATTTTTCTCATTTTCGATTATATGTTACAATTATGAATAAATATGGTCCGCCACTTTTTCTTATAATAACGATTGTGGCGTTGTTGTATGACCTGTAACCTCTTATATATATTGATGATTAATCTTATTGTTTTTACGTAGCATAATGAGGAAAAAAATCTGTTTTTATTTTATTAATGTGTTTTAGTTTCATAGCGATTCTTTAATTTAGATTTTTGTGATAATTTTATAGAAAGAGTTAATAAAAATAGTAAATGTGTACCTTAAAGTGAATAATATTTCCTATCTTTTCACCGCAGATAATTTAGATTACAGTTCATCGTTCTTTTGCTATGCACCGAAAATGAATTTTTTTTTAAACCGTTATAACTCGATCAATACACTGTATAAGTTCTGCAAAAATCATGATTGTTATAAATAATACTTACTGCGTGAATATCAAGTTATTTCACGAATTATTTCCTGAGAAAAAACTCAATTGTTGAAAAATAAAGTTTTTGTTTCCTACTTAGGGAAGCTTTGCATTTTACAGACCAAGTTAATTAAAGAAAGGAGGAATCAATCATATCGAAAATTTGGATGCGGACGGATTTTCTTGTTATCTTAATTCTTATTTTTATATGAATTTCACGATCTCTGCAAGTTAAATATACTTCTTAAATCTTTACTTGTAGCTGCTCATTAGCTTTATTCGACTTATTTTTTGTCAATATTTTTTAAGCGATATTGTTTTGTAAATTTGGTTTTATTAATGATACATTTAAACAATTGGGAGCTCACGTAATCAGTATAGCGTCACAAAGGATGAAAATATGTATAGATTAATACATGTATAAACGGATCTAAATTTTAATACGTAACATAACTCCTTTTATTTTCTCCAAAATCATAATACAGATAAACGAGAAAGGCAATGCTTTAAAATAAAAATAGATTCATAGTGACTAAATTGATGTACATAAACGCCCGCTCTTTAAGTTAGCTCTTGATCCTTCGAGCCGCCATGCATATTCAAACACTTTCGTTTTAAAAATTACTTAAACATATACATTTTTAATTAATCATATTAATGCCTAGAGTCCCAGCAGCAAAAAATTGATATATAACAAACTCTTATCCTATGTTCTAATGTATATAAGTATTAGGGTGTGCCTTATTTCCCAAATTGCTACTAGCTCGGCTCCCAATCCCCAGATCTATTGGTTATCACTAAAAACTACGAAATCAACTGAGAAATCCCCCCCAAATATGAGTCTATACCTTGCCCATCTTCAAAAAACTGTTTTTCCGCATTTATACGTGTTTTTTTATTGTAAACATTTTTTTCTCCCTTTAAAAGTATTATATGTGTACAATAATCATTCCATATGTCTCCATAATGTATAAAGTAGGATCAGTAATTTTTTAGAGCCTGAAAAATAAAATTTGCGCCAAATATAGCTTCCAAAACCTGCAAAAATACCGATAAAAGCAGGGTTTTTTCACGTTTTTGCATTTCTGACCATACTTGGATCTAAATTAAGTTAGCAGAATAATATATTCTAAAAATAGAATTCAAAACCTACAATTTGATTTTTTGGAGGACTCTCTAGCTCCTCTAGAACCGAAGATATTGCCGTTTGAAATTGGCTAAAAAATCAAAGAATCAAATCTGTGAATAAGTGCATGAAGACTTCTATGATATACAACTTTGTTTATCTCTTATATTGGTTTCTGGGGTCCTGTCGACTTTTCCAAAAAAACTAGATTAAAGGTTTTGATGTCAGCTATCTTTATTGGTATCGTTATTACTCAAGTACTTATTGTTAAAATTAATTTCATAATTTTTTTGAATACAACCAATGTCAAAAAAATTATTAGTACAAATATTCTTTAAATTTACTTTGATCTCTCAAAAAATTAATTATACAAAATAATTAAACGTTTTAGCGTTCTATCAATGAAATTTATTGTACTTTATACAATTAAATTGTAATTAATTGTATTATTAATTCTTGTAGTAATTGTATGTTAATGTGAGAATCTCTAATTTGTGTGCTCAACAAACCTTGTTAGAGGTTGCGAATCATATGCACGGTTATTGGATTTCACTCAAAAAATAAACGTTTTTTCAAACGTCGAATAAGCGGATGAACTTCTGTTTTTAATCAATCAAAGAAAAAAAAAATTGAAATCTACAAATTTTATGACTTTAAACAATGCCTAGCAACGGAGTTAACCAAAACTAGACTTTTAGCTGTTATTAATCATTTGCAGTAATGAGCTTTGTGAAAATAAAAAATAGATATATGGATATTCGATAAATTTTAACAAATCATTCTATTTAAAACATATAATGATTGTTTGATTCTTTATTTAATGTTTTTTATACATAAAATATATAACGATACTAGTAATTACAATCCAATGAAAGTCTATGATTTTTTTAGTTTTTTGACCAAATTTATTTTTGTTACATCAGAAATTTCCTTGTTATATTCATCGACACATTGAATTAAGTATTGCTTTTGTTGTTCATCTTTCGTCAATATATTTATGTATTCCTGACAGAGATGCACAGCTCTTTCAGCGCAATCATTTATAACCCTTAATTTTTTTTTTTTTTGTTTTCAATGTACGACTTGTTTTTACTTCATTGACTGCAATCTTGTCCAAAAATTCTTTTGCAAGAAAACCTATCGGGAATTATTTTTCCGCCCCAGTGCATTATTACGTATGGTAAATCTTTATTTCAACACAGTGATTTTATTTTATCAGCTTTTTCCTGCCTCAACATGGTCCTCGCTCGATGAAATGATGTTTTATTTAATATTAGTGTTTCAATGTCAATGTCTAAGCCATGAGCAACTGTGCCAATCAGAATCACTGTAGTTCTGTAAGGTATCCTGCATTTATCGAATGCACCGACAACTTCTGGTGTCATAACATCTACATTACCTCTGACATCTTCTTTCGAATAATTTCGTCCAACTGGAGAATAAATAGCTTCAGAGCTATTCTTTGAAGATAAACAAGCGTCGTCACTCAAAAAATATATTTGATGTTTTAATTTAATAATTTTTTATTTTCTTTAAAAATGTCACCATCAAAAATGATATACTTGAGATTATTTTTTTTAATGAAACTTATGATTCATTGGTGAAATGTTGATGGAATGTTTGAAATAGTTTAGAAAAGAACAGATCGCTAAACTTTAAATCTCTCAACGTTTACGCAGAAAGATTTTACTATCGCGTACTGAAGAAGTTTAGAAAAATCTTAACTTATAATAGATTTTTATTATTAAACATACATTCAAATATCAAAGATGAGTTTAAAATATAATGCCATGAATTAAATTTTATTATTAGAAAAAATATAATCTTGTAGATAACATAGATTTATAAGGTTATATGTAAATTTATTTAAAATTTTTACAGTATTTATCATACTGCAAAATTGAAAACGCCAAAAAATATATATTTTGAAATTATAATAAAAATGGAAGTTTTAGAAAGTAATGTCTAAAATGTTTAAATTTAATTGCTTTTATGAAAACAAAAATAAATACTTATTGTTAGAGGCACCATAAATGTTGTATATAAAAAGTGTAATCATAAAAATCATTATTAATTTATATTTTTTAATAAGATGGTCATTTGAAATCTATAGATTACTTTTTTATAAGATATTAGGATAACAAGATTTTTTATTCATATTATGCTGTGATGATCAATTTTTTAAGTTTTAAGGCTTTGTCAACTCGAATAGTTACATAAATAAAATGTTAAATCAATTTATTTACAACTTAAAAAAGTATTTTTAATGCATTTATAAACGGCTATTAATTTTAAGATTAATTGAATTAGATATTTACTTGCAGTTTTTTTCTTTGTATTTTCTCCTTTTGATAATTCGGGTTGAGAAATAACAATTGTTTCTGAATCACTTTAACGGCAGATATATTTGGGTTACACAATGTGTTGTTTAATTCTTTATTCTGCTGTTCAACATCCTTATTAGTAAATAGGTCTTCAGCTTTACCTAGAAAGACACATATCATGAAAAAAGCTACAGTTATATCTATTATGAAGATCATATCATTACTAAGTTATTTTTATTATACCTTTTCTTAAAATTTTTATTTTTTGTTTTATTTCATAATTTGGCTTAGAATGTAAAACTCTTCTTTCATTATCACTCATTGATAAAAGATTACTTCCATTAGAGATGTCAAAAACATGAACTAGTTCATTTACAAATTTACATTTATTTTAAATCATTGACTGATTCTTTTGAAAATTGCGAACTCCAATTCCTAATTGTTTCAATTGAATCCTTATTCCATAATGGAATTACTTCAATAATAACTAATTTTATAGCATCCCGGGTGGGTTGGCCATGACTGCGGTAAAACCACTTCTGGCAGATGTTAACTTCCAAGGTCCACGTACTGCCCACTGGAAACGTTCTCCGTCGCGTCAATGCTCTCTGCAGCAACGCTATAACGGAAATGGCTAATAGGAAGCTCTGACTCACGGATGACGCAGGTATAGTGGTAACTGCTGATGTGCACATCCACTCATCAGTAACACGCAAACACGTACCGGAGGTCCTGTCGGGAGCGAACTGAGGCGACGAGTGGACTGAGCAGCTCTATAAACGGGTTATTACTCATGAATGTTGGAGGGGTGCGCCTATAAACGACCAACGCTCGGCGGGTTATGAGTGGCTGGGGGCCCTATAAACGGGTTTCTCCCAAGTATGTGAGGAATCGCTGAGATTCGCTTCCGGAGGGGCTTGCGGTGCAGCAGTGCCCCTTGACTGTAAGTAAATGATGTCCATGAGGGGGCTTCACCACCAACAAGAGCGATTACACTCTGGAGGGTTCTGCCTGTAAAACCAGAAATGCACTGCTGGGACGCACAATAGTAGGAGGGCCCGAACCCTGCTTAGCCAGCAAGGGAGGCTGCCCTGCACATTGCGCGAAA
>QLYP01000181.1:162223-174765 GCA_016647725.1 Nasonia giraulti | reverse complement strand
TGACGAGTTATGAGCGGTGCCCGTTTAAATTGGGTCACCCTGTATATGTCAAAAGCCAATGTATAAAGTAGCGCACTTCTGTACATTAGAATGATCAAAGTTTAATAATAGTAAATACAGCATATTGAGTGAATCAGGACCATGCAAATGATTCTTGTCAGTAACGGCTTTCGTATTCGTGTAGAATTAAATAATATTAATTATTTTGTATAATTAATTTTTTAAGATCAAAGTAAATTTAAAGAATATTTGTATTAATAATTTTTTTGACATTGGTTGTATATTGTGATGTTACGCTTTTTATAACCGATTCCGGTGACGCAAACTATCAATTTACACTTGTTTTAACTCGATCTTCGAACCACGATCTTTTACATCTACAGAAGGGGACAACGTGTAGGTATGGAAACAGGTACGCCTGGCGTGGCAGAGGTGTAGAAATAAAGCTTATGACACACTGTTTAATTTGGATAACAATATTCGTATATTCTGCAACCCCCAGTTCGGATCAGACTTGGTCTGAATACAATTTTACCTGTAATAATAATGTATCTTGGAATCAAACGCGTGATATTACTTGCTGCTACACGACGTCAATAAATAACAATTGTCACAATCGATAATTGGATTGACTTAATAAACAATGAGCTTCGACTATAAATATAACAAGATCAACCGTTTTGTCGTGACTCTACAACCCGTATTTGTATCGCCCAAATATGGCATCAGCGTCGCGTTCAAAGGACGCGGCGTCCCTCAAGATGGCGTCTAACCGTTAGACTTGCTGTCTGGCCTCGCTGGTAATTCCGTTCTCGCTGCCGTCTTCCTGCTGTGGGACTACGTACTGAAAAGCGCGGAAATCTCCTAGAACGTTGCGACAACCCTTCGATATAGAGCGCTTCCGTCGCAATAGAAACAACGGTTATCCGTATTGCGGAACCACAACTAATACTCGCCGGGAAAGGAACGCGGCGATCGCTCAATCAGCGACGACGCTACACCAACGCTTTATGGGGAATCAGGTTGCCGGATTTAGCGAGTCAACGGCGTCTTGATCTCGTCACTCGAACATGCTGGATCGTATGATCGACAGCGGCTCGAAAACCTTCTTTGTGTAAAGCTGGATCGCTTGGCGATCAACAGCGGCGCTACGTAATTGCTTCACGATATCTGGATCGCTTAGCGATCAACAGACGGCTCAAAAATCCTCTTTGTATTATTTAGGCCTCGACTTATTGGCGCCACGATCCAAAATATAATTTGTCCCGTTCGCCTTACCTCACTCTATCCAGACTCCGCGATCGAGTCATCTAACCGAACAGACAATGCTTGATGGCTTATTTTGCGTGGTTCGTACCACAACAAAACGGCGAGAAAACTCGATCTCTTTCGTGACAACTTCCTTCGTGGTTTACGCGAATACTCGCAACTCTACGACCTCGCGACTCGACAACTCCATACGTACGGCTCTACGACTTTACGATGACGGACTACTACTTTGACTGCTCCAACTGTTCGGCTCCAGGGTTGACGACGAATTGAATTGATGAGGAAGCTTCCTCGCGGCGCGAGACCCTGCGCGTCCCGGAAAAGACGCATTCGGAACGCCCTCTATATATTATTTCTTCCGCGCGAAAGAATGCGAGTCATAATGAATATTAATGGCGTCCTACGGCGCCAATTACGAATTGGTACTATTGTCTCACCGTGACGCTACCTAACGCGGTCATTCGAGACGATAACGAGTAGTATGGAAACTGCTAGTGGCGACGCGCCATATCTTCCAACAATGCTCGTAAGTGGCGACGCGCCTTTACGCCTACTGTATGCGAGTCAGCTGCGCGGCTCTCTCTCTCTCTCTCGCCGAGGCTCCCGCACGCGTTCCCCCTCTCCGCGGCTATACACTATCGCGGCTGCTATATGCTCGCGGCTCGGCGCTTACCTACTCATACGAATATTTCTGCGAGCGAGATGCGCGGCAAGGATGCGCAACGGTCAGTTACGGCCTCGTGGCTATCGCGCGCGGATCTCCTCGTATTCCCGAGGACGACGCGAAGCCTCCTGGTGCCGTCACCAGTAACAGGCACGATGGTTCTACCGATATAACAGCGACCCAGGATTTCTGCTGGGTCGCATTTGCGCTATGTCCGCGAGTGATGCTCTTTCCGTCAGTACCGGGGAGCCACCTCTGGCTCCAGCACTAACGGGTGAGGTTAGGAAACCCAGGCGTACCGGATAACAGAAAATACAATCCACCGTTGTTGATTCCCCGATGCATTTATCATAAATACATCCGAGAATCAACGGCTCAAAATTATGTGTTGTAATCGCGTATCTTTATTCTAACGACACGTCGCAATATTCAAAAAAATTATGAAATTAATTTTAACAATAAGTACTTGAGTAATAACGATACCAATAACGATAGCTGACATCAAAAATTTTAATCTAGTTTTTTGGAAAAGTGGACAGGACCCCAGGAATCAATATAAGAGCCAAACAAAGTTGTATATCATAGAAGTCTTCATGCACTTATTCACAGATTTGATAATTCGAATTTTTAGCCAATTTCAAACGGCAATATCTTCGGTTCTAGAGGGGCTAGAGAGTCCTCCAAAAAATCAAATTGAAGGTTTTGAAGTCTACTTTTAGAATATATTATTCTGCTAACTTAATTACGATCCAAGTATGGTTAGAAATGCAAAAACGTGAAAAAAAACTGTTTTTATTGGTATTTTTGCAGGTTTTGGAAGCTATATTTGGCTCAAATTTTATTTTCCAGACTCTAAAAAATTACTGATCCTACTTTATACATTATGAAGACATATGGAATGATTATTGTACACATATAATACTTTTAGAGGAATAGAAAAAATGTTTACAATAAAAAAACACGTATAAATGCGGAAAAACAGTTTTATGAAGATGGGCAAGGTATAGACTCTTATTTGGGGGAATTTTTCAGTTGATTTCGTAGTTTTTAGTGATAACCAAGAGATCTGGGGATTAAAAGCCGAGCTAGCAGCAATTTGGGAAATAAGGGACACCATAATAAGTATTTATATGTATATTGCGAAACCATGTCTGTTCCATATTAAAACGTTGCACTTACAAACTAATGCTCCTACACTTGCAATGAATTTTTTGGATAGAGTTTTTAATAAAAATTGCTTGCATTCGTCATAGGAAAGAATTAGTCATTGTTTGCTGGAAGTCAAGGAGCTGTCAGAGCGAACTTTACTGATTGTGACCTCACCTTGCGCCGTAGTTTTTATTATATGCTTTCAATATACTTCAAATCAATATAAATCAAATTGATAATTGTTTGTTTGTTGTACATCATAAAATATTGTATGAGAAAGTGTCAGGCATCTTACTGATTCTCACTTTCATCGTTGCCTACACCTTGCGCCGTAGTTCGCGTTGTTTGTCTAAATTACATACATTGGTGTGCATATTAAGGTGCTTGTAAATATACAGTTGTATAATACGCACCTCAGAGCACCGCGTTTATGTGCGATAAATAAGTTAATGTGCGATAAATGAGTGTATGTACTTATTATTCATGATCCAAAATATTTTTGAGATTAGGAAAACCATAACATGTCGACTAATTAGCGTGGCTCCAACATCCCCAATCCAAATTTTTTTGCTTTTTTACAAAATTGGCTACTTGACCATCGCAGCAATCAAGCATCAAGAGCCTAACCTAATCACCTATGCGCCAATCTTTGTCTTAGAGCTGAACCAGTTAATGCACAATCTCTTAGCCACTCCAAGCTCAGCACATGTACTGCTTACTAAGCCATTTTCCCATTGCAGCTTCTGTTTCTGTCCTGATCGCGATTACGGGCTCAAACCAAGTCATTGAACGTTTTAATAAAGCTTGCTACCGGATCAACCTTAATAAGACTTCCAAGGTCGTCACCATACCTTCGTTCTAATTAAAACAAATCTAGACAAAAATCCTGGCTGCACAACATTTGCCTTTATTCTACCCGAATCGGCCACTAATCTCAGCTGGCTCTCAGTAGCCAAGTTTCTAAGTTGATTCATGCCTTTTTATTTAGTTATCACGCTCGTCAATACGGGGTTTTTCAGTAATTGAATTTTCTCAGGAAAGAATAAGTAAAACATCTCGATATTTATACAGAAAGTAGTTCTTATTATCATAATTCATCAACATGATTTTTTTTAAATGTTCCATAGTTTAGTTTTTCAGTTATAATGGTTTAGAAATTGCACTTTTTGGTCTAACGAACGATAATCTAAAGTCTGCAGTATCGAGATAAATAATTTTATTCTCTTTTAGGTACATATTCAGTGGTGGGATGTGGGGGGATGTGGGGGGGGCATTAAGATTTTCAAAAATAACAAAAATGAATGATTTTCACGTTATTTTGTGAAAGGGCTGTAGGCAAGCGGGTGGGGTGAGTATAGACAAAATAATTATATAATAATAGGAAGATATATATATATATATATATATATATATATATATATATATATATATATATATATATATATTCAATATAATTTTTTGTTCTCTACGTTAATAGTTAGAATTTCAATTTAATTTAAATCGCAAGAGTAAGAGACTGGACTTATTGTCAGCGCCTTAACTCACGCCAAAAAAGATTGCTCTGACTGAACTCTACTTAGAGAAGGAGCTTGGTGCTCCGTTTCGTTCGAGCTTGGTCGAGCAAATGAGGCTGAAGAGCTGGATAAGGCGCCTTTTATTTCCTGAGACGTTTGACCAAGGGTCAGTACTTGACCCACTGACATGGAACATCATGTACGATGGTGTACTAAGCCTACAATTAACTGAAGGAGCAACAGTCGTGGGCTTCGCTGACGACATAGCAGTAGTGGTAGTAGCGAAATATAAAGAAGAGGTGACAGAAATAGCGGAAGAGGCGACACGTATATTACACGAATGGCTAACGGAGACGGGTCTGGAACTAGCCAGCCACAAAACGGAATTTATTCTTATCTCTAGTAGGAAGAAGATGGAGGAAATTAAACTGACGGTAGATGGACATGAGATAGCTTCTCAACCAACCATCAAGTACTTGGGCATATTAAAATCACCATCGATGCAAGACTAACTTTCAAACAACATCTGGAAATAGTCATCAATAAAGCAGCAAAAGTTCGCGCTGCTCTATCACGATTGATGCCAAATGTAGGAGGCCCAACTAAGAAGCGAAGGTTACTCGTAGCCAGTGTAACCACATCGATTATGCTATATGAAGCCCCAATATAGGCAGATGCGATGCGGGTGAAATCGTATGCCCCAATGCTAACCACTGTGTACAGATGAAGTGCACTAACAGTGGCGTCCGCTTACCATACAGTATCGGACAATGCGGTATGCATTATTGCTGGTATGCCGCCGATTGACCTATTGGCGATGGAAAGTAAGGAAGTATTCTAAAATAAAAGAAGAATAAGTGACAAACTCATAAGGAGATCTGGGATGCAGCAAGAAAGAAGACAATGGCCGAATGGCAAACAAGAAGGGATGTTTGTGACAAAGGGCGATGGACGACGAAGAGAAAAGAAGGCAAAGACAAGGCGAAACAGCGGAATAAAAATGTAGCTAGACGAAGGTCACTGAGCCGTGTCGGGGTGGAGGCTGTCCAGAGGATAGCCGGACGATGCCGCAGGAAGCAGACGACCGGGCGATGCGGACAGAAGCAGACGCCCGGACGACGCAGAAAGAAGAAGACGTGATGACGTCCACATCAATTAGAAGAGGTCGTAAAAGCCTTTCGCCCCCCGCGAAGCCCTACTAGACGGTCGTACCGCGGGGAACAATGGCACAGAAAATGGAGCTAGGTGCGCCTTTACCGGGAGTCGATAAAGGCAAAAAGGACATTCCTTGGTACGGTTGGGTGTTTTCATCTGGCCGTGAAAAAGATGGGTTAAGTCGGCATGAATCCGACACACAGCTGACATTACGGATGGGGCTTTTTCGACGGCCCAAAAACAAAGTCACGTTATGGTCTTTCTAAGATTTTCTCTAACACCTCTTCTCCGAGAGGAAAGAAAAAAAACACACATCCATCCGCACGAATTTTCTAAAAACGCATGATTCGAACTCTAAACACGACCAAATGCGTTTCTACAGAATTTTAGCAAAACTGAAAATATTACTATTACAAAGCTTCCTCTAGGAGGAAGCAAAAATATTATCGATAGATTAATGACACATCGAATTAATTAGTTAACATAACGCTTATAATACAATACGTTACGTATACGTTACAATAGCGCTATTATGATTAGCAACGACGTAATGTACCCCATAATGTTTCTAGGCAAAGAAAAGGAATATAGAGAGTAAAGAAACAGGGCACACAACCAGTATAAAACGAGCAATGTATTACAAGTTAACAACACGGATGATGAAGCTGTACTCAAAATAACAACACCTGACGATGAGCACGTTTCAACCAAGACCAAGTATATAATAAAGGCCAGGACTAGGCGAGTGATACAAATTAATTTGATTAAAAGCAAATAGGAAAAAAGATATATACCTAAGATTAACGTAGGAAATAAACACATATTTCTGGGATTTCTGGGCGAAGGAATAGTAATCAATGACTACAACACGTGCAAAATGATGGCAATTAACACAAGCGAATAAGACATTACCGTATGAGTTGATCCAAAAGAATTAATACCATTTAAGCCTAAACCGAATTTCTTAAAAGAAGCGGACAGCGAATTTAAAGGCGAAGTTAAAGTAGAAAGAATTAAAAGATTAGAAATAGTAAAAGAATCAAATAGACATCTAAAAGTCATCTAAATAAAGAAAAATTAGACATGGTTGATCAATTCGTCCAAGTCTATCTTGACCGATTTTTACTATCTGGAGATAAACTGACTTGCACCGACATGATACAATACCACATACATCTTGACGATAACATACCTGTAAACACAAAACAATACAGACATCCACCAAAACACAAACAAGTGGAAAGAGAAGGTGTGGAAAGTAAACTAAAGGTTAAGATAGTCCGATAATCGAAGTCACCAATATGGATAGTGCCAAAGAAACGAGACAGTAATTGGCACCTAACAAGGAAGGGTCCCCGGGTGTACCTCACCGATTTTGATCATTTTGTGATATGTTGTAGTACTCGAGAAAATAGTAGATACGTGTGTTTTCTTACGTGCTAACACGTCGATTTAAGGGGTGAAAATCACCCTTGAAGTTTACCCCCAAAAACAGGTTTTTTCTAATATCTCAAAAACTATTTGGAGTTTTCAAATAAAACCAACGCTAAATTCTTTATTATAAAAAGACGCCACTGTAGGCACAACTTTTACCCCGAAGGGTGTCAACGCCTATTTTTTTTAGGGGTAAATGTGCAATTTTTCGCTATTTTTTCAATATAAAATTGATCAAATCGGCTAGATTTGGTTGAAAATTGCACTACCATCAAGAAAATAAGAAATTAAAGTTGACGTGTTTCGAGATTGGCGAAGAAAAATTTTTTTCTTGATTGTTTTACCCGTGAGGTTATTTTTTTATTTTATCCTTAAAAAAAAAATTATAATCTTGAATTATTTTTAAACTTTTTAATTTATTTGCAGATTTACACATTTATTGTATATTTTTTAATTTTTAAACAAAACAACATTGAATATCGATGAAAATCATTTCATTTTACAATGAATTATTGCAGGTTTGAAATAAATTAAAATTTTGAACTCTTGTGTAATAAATTTTATTTCGAATACATTCTACAAACTTATAATATTACAATTATTTAGATCATGCAATTTATGTGTAACACATCGGTAATTGAAAATTACATAATTTTCTTAATTGTTATCAGGATCATAAGTAGAACAATAATGATAATCATCAAAAAAGTGTTTCAAACATAAAGATTTTTTACACCATGAACATCGAACAATTGCGACATTAGAGCATCCTGCAATTTCACAAAGTATATTAGATTGTGATCTAAAAGCAAAATTGACTGGACTTTCAAAATTTTCAGGATGAACATCCGTGTAACCACTTTTATACCATGAATATTTAAACAGATTTATGTATCTCGGAGAAGATAGTTGATTGTGCACTAAAGATTGAAGTTTAATGATATTGTTTCTTAAATGAAGATTCAATTCTTCATTCATCAATATCACGCTGTCCGAAAAGTGTCTTACATAATTTTTCCAAACCCTAAATCCAAAAGCATCTAGCGGTTGTATTTTGCCTGTAGTTCTTTTTGGAATTATTTTTAAAGTTATTTCTTTATTAGTAGGTTTTACTTCTTCTACGGCTGAAGGGCAGTGCCCAGTCCATGAGTCTACCAAAAGTACACTTGATAAACCAACAGTCGGAAAATATACTTCTTTGAGCCATGTTTTAAAATGATCTAAAATCAGACGAATTTCAAATTTTAGTAACTTTTAATAGAATATAAATTAAAACAAAAAAATGATCACTAATAATAACACAGGATGCCTTCTGAATCCAAAATAGTATCATAATTATTCGAATACGCCTAATATGAAATAATACCTGAAGTTAATTTTCCTGATTTAGAAGCCATTCCATAAATGTTAGCTGGTCTGAACAACTCTTGTGATACAATTGGCCCAAATTCACCAGTTTTTTCTTTAAGAACGATAAAAAGAGGGGAAAGAAGTCTACCATCACCAGATATTGTTGGTTGTATTGTATAACTATGAGTCGTAGAAGCTACAGATTGCACCAAGCATTCTACTTGACTTTCCCCTTCGATTGCTAATGTAGGCCAGAATGGACTTCTAATTGAAATCCACTTTGATCTGAATTATAAACATTTTCTATTCCTTTTTCTTTAACAAGATTTTTCACTTCAATAACAAATTCATCAGCTTTTTTGTAAATAATCTGCTCCTTCTTTGTTTTTTTGGTAATAAATTTATTAATTTTTCTTCCAACAATTCTATGGGCTCTCTTAAAATTTGTTACCCAATGTTTTGATGCTTTGAAACGAAAATCTACATGACCAATATATTTTTGGGCTTGCAGGGCCCATTTCTGTAAATCTATATCATGGATAATATGTCCAGCATCAGCAGCAGCTTTGAAATTTTCTAACATAAATGAACAAATTCTAGCTATTTTTTCTCTATAAGTTCCACCTTTATTTAAAGTTTTTGCCCAACGTTTTAATTGTGTTATTGATGTTACCTTTGGAAATCTATTTTGTACGGTTTTTAAATTTTAATTTTTATTAACATCACTTCTCCAAAACTCTACTGCTCTTGCTTTATAATCATGATCTACTTCTTCAACATCTGATGTGCACTGCTGAAAACTTTAATCTGTAATACTATTTCTTTCATCATCTTCTACAACCTGCATTTGAATATCTTTATAAGGTTCTGCAAAATCAAGAGTTTCATCCTCAAAAACTACAAATTCATTAAATTCATGCATAGAGTTTAATAAAATTTGTTCAATATGCTCTTTTAAATCTCTTTCTCGCTGTGTTATTGGAGTTTCTTTCAGATTAAGTGCTTGAAATGTTATTAAAAGCAAGTTTAACACGTTCATGGGATTTACAAATATTTTATTTCACTCTAAAAATTTAACACTGTAAAATGAAAAACTGTTCTTGTTATTTTATACTGTTATATTTAACACGTTGAAGTACACTTTTAAACTCAAAGAAACATAAAGTAGAACTGACCAAAGTAATTAAAAATGCCGATTTCAATGCTTTCACAAGTTGCAGAATTACAAATTAAAATAAATTTATCACGAAGACTCACGGATAAATTTATCACAGATAACTATTATCAACAGGTCAATAGCATTATCATCAGCATATGATATATAGCAAGTACTATTTTAAAATTTGGAAAATTTTGAAATACTAATGACTCCTATAATTTTTGTATGAGATTTCCTATAAAGTTTACGTATGAATGCACTTTTAATGAAGAGTGTATTTTTTATATTTTTGGTATGATACAAATTTTAAGAATCCTGGAATATGTCATTGTTTGAAATTATCTAATCTTGTTAAAACTGTCAGAATAATTTATAAATTAATAGTTTAAAATTATAGAATTTTAAAATGAATCATCAAAGAAACTACAAATAAATGGAAAAAAATCAGGAATTAAATGTTGTAATTTTATATCGCTTGCCAAACATTTTAAAATTGAAAAATTATTCATGGATCTAATTTTTCATTTAAGGATAAAATAAAAAAATAACCTGAGGGGTAAAACAATCAAGAAAAAAATTTTTCTTCGTAAATCTCGAAACACGTCAACTTTAATTTCTTATTTTCTTGATGGTAGTGCAATTTTCAACCAAATATAGCCGATTTGATCAATTTTATATTGAAAAAATAGCGAAAAATTGCACATTTACCCCTAAAAAACAGGGTTTAACACCCTTCGAAGTAAAAGTTGTACCTATAGTAGCGTCTTTTTATAATAAAGAATTTAGCGTTGGACATTATGGATCAGCTAGGAGGAGCCACATATTTCTAAATTTTTTTTCTGACAAGCGATTTACAACAAATACCGATGGCTTTAAAATATTGTTATAAGACAGCATTCACCGCCCTAAATGGAAATTATGAATACACTCGCTTACCAAAAAGCAGAAAAGGACTGCAACCTTTTAACGATTAATGCAGAAGGACTACTAAGACTACTGAGGTGACTGCAAAATATGAGGTTGTTAGTTTATTTAGACGATATAATAATATACAGTAAGGACCTACAAGAGTATGAACGAAAAATAAGAAATCTTATGGAGAGACTGAGACAGGCAAAAGTAGTATTGCAACCAGATAAAATAGAGTTTTGCAGACGAGAAGTAGGATTCTTGGGACACATCATAAGTGAAAGAGGCATTAAACCTAAACCAGAGAAGTTGAAGTAATAGCAAAAATGGCCACATTAAAAAATTCCAAAAAAGTAAGACAGGTATTAGGAATGTTTGGATACTATAGAAAATACATCAAAGATTTCATAAGAATAGCCAAACTACTGCACGACTTATTAAAGAAAAATGTGAAATTTGAATGGACCGAAGAATGCAAAGGAGTTACCAGATACTGAAAGAATGCTTGATGAGTGAACGCATACTGCAATTCCCAGATTTCGAAAAAGGATTCACACTGACGACCGACGCTTCAGATTGTGCTATAGGAGCAGTTATAAGCCAAGAAAAAGACGGGTTTGATCACCCAGTGCAATATCTGTTTAGAGCACTCAATAAAGCCGAAAGAAACTATTCAACCACTGAGAAATAGTGTATAGCACTTCTATACGCTTTGCATCAGTTCAGACCATATTCGTTATGCCGAAGATTCACATTAGTCATCGACCATGAACCATTAAATTGGATGCACAGCAAAAAAAAATCCAGGACAAAGGCTAATGTGATGGATTTTTAGATTTACGTGGTATTAATACTTCAAATACAAACTAGGGAAACTTAATATTGGACAGCACAATAAACCAACGGAAACACTAAATGCACCCATTACCGGAACAGCAACTAGAAGACAGAAAATACAGAAGGCAACGGAAGAAAAATCAACAACACTCACTAATTTGCCAAGCACAAGTGCTCAAACAGACAGTGAATTGAATTCAGACGACTCAATGACGGTGCAAGCACCCAGAATATCATGGGTATCATCAACATCTAAGAGTGCGAAGCAGGAAGAACGCCTACAATGGATTCAGATATAGTAGAATAAGACAAGATGACTCGCAATGTGATGAACAGGAAGTAAAGGAGGACGATGAAAGAGACTCAGACAAAAAGAAGAAGTGACGAAGAGTCAATCGATAATATGCCAATCAAAACAACTCTAAGCAGGCGAGAAATCAAAGAAATCAGCAAGAAATTCAAAGAAAGCCTACGAAAATATGAAACAAACATAACCACCACTGTATTAGGAACGGATATAGAAATACAAATGAGGCTAATTTCCCATTTTTCGGACGACGATGATGAACCAGATGAAATGCTTGAGTCAATATACTCTGATGCGCAATTTAATGTGGATGACGATGGCAAAGAGAAGAGTATAGATGACGTCATAATCGACAGTGCTAAGAAATTGATGCAGCACACGCAGAAAACCTTACTAGAACCCTTACGAGAAAATGATATTGACAGTGAATCGGATACCGAGAGTAAAAAAAAGAAAGATTTAAAACAAAAGAACCCATACTAATTACCGACACCCCTATAGGGGCGTTTGACAAAGTCTTCATCAACACTGTAGGAAAATTGAGATTAACTCTAATAGAAACTGCCACCTGTTAACAATGCAATGCAACTTAACAAAGTACTTGATTGCAATACCGATCAAAAAGCTACATGCCACAACGATAGCATATGCATTGGCCAAATACTTAATATGCTAATTTGGAGCACCCAGAGCAATACTCTCACAAGGAAAGGTACCCAACCCGAACTCACCGATTTTGATGATTTTCATATATGTTGTAGAACATAAAAAAATAATAGACACGTATTTTTTTTT
>QLYP01000181.1:127894-148033 GCA_016647725.1 Nasonia giraulti | reverse complement strand
CTCTCTCTCTCTCTCTCTCTCTCTCTCTCTCTCTCTCTCTCTCTCTCTCTCTCTCTCTTCCATGCTACTTTCTGCCGAGGCTGTACCACTCTATGACTTGGTACTGATAGCATTGGGAATCTGTTTTGTAGAAAGAAGAGAGAGAAATAGCAGTCGGATGATCGCCATTAGTTCCCGTCGGAAAGAAAGAGAGAGATTTAGATTTAGATTTACATGCTTTTATTTTTGTACATTATGTTGTACATATTTAGATATAGTAAATACCAAGAAGAGAGAAAAAAATATTGTGTAAGAAGTGATAGTGTGAAGAGTGAATGGAATGAGGTGAAATGAGATGGATGGGTGTGTATGTATGTTTCCGTCATGTTTGCGTGTTTTACAATTTAAAGAAGTATGATTTAGCTGTTTGTTTAAAGTGTGATATGGATAGTGTATTGCGAAGGTGAGATGGAAGGCTATTCCAGAGGTAGGAAGTACTGATGAAAAATGAGTTCTTCAGCGTCTCTGTCTTGAAGGACGGGATGTCCAGGGGGTCACCTCACCCCTTACAGGCCTGAGCGCGACGTAAAAATCAAAATAGGATAATAATTAGGTACGTACGGAGGAGTTGAACATTTTCCTTAGAAAACAGGCCATGAAGTATTTCCTAAGTCCGGCGGTGGTAAGCCATTGCAGCTCACGCCTATAAGGGGAGATGTGCTCGTCCCTCCTTACACCGTAGATATAACGGATCCCCGTGTTGACAAGCCTCTGCAGCCTCAAGTCAAGTTCCTGTGTCAGGTCGCAGTAAGCCAGTGAACAGTAATCGATGATGGGAAATGATGGGGAATGCTTGCACCAAGTGTTGGCGCAACCTGAGGTTAGTGCTCTTCCGAAAGAAATAGAGACGGTACATTAAAGAGTGAGCACGTTTACAAATTTGTGTAACGTGTTCTTTCCACGTAAGTTTGGAGTTTACACCAACCCCAGATTGCGCACCGATGATTCGTAGTCGACCCGGGCTCCCCCTATATTTATATAGGTGTTAGCAGTAGTAGGTAGAGCATTCATATAGTAGGGGGAACCCAGGACGATTGCCTTAGTCTTTAGGACATTAAGTTAAGGCTATTTGATGCGGCCTGTTCTCTTCCCGTGAGGTAAGATGCAAGCCAGCAGATGACCTGCTTGGAAAAGCCGAAAGAGGATAGCTTTCCGAGTAGCTTGACGTGACACACCGTATCAAACGCCTTGCTAAAATCAAATAGAAGTAGAAGAGTGACCTTCTTCCTGTCTATCCCAAGCCTGACATCATCAGTCAGCTTAATCAAGCCAGACTGCGTGCTGTTGCCAGTGCGAAAGCCAGTTTGGAAATTATCAAGGTAAAGTCTTGTTTCAAGATATTCGGAAATTTGCTTGTGCACCAGCCACTCTAGCGCCTTGGCCAGGAAATAGAGTAGAGAGATCGGACGGTAGTCGGTTACATCTGTAGGAGAGTTAACTTTGTTCAGTGCTCTAACGATCGATGATTTCCAGGCTGAAGGAAAGTGTGCCTCGCTCAGAGACAGGTTGAAAATTTGACAAAGTAAAGGAGCGAGTATTGACAGTGCTTTGGAGATTACAACCTGCGGAATGCCATCGCTTTCCCTGGCCTGGGTGTTAAAGTATGATACTGCAGCCGTCACATCCGACTCCGTGATAGCCCTGGATATGAAGTGTTCAGGGAGGTCCAGACTCTCCAGGGTTCGCAGATACTCCTCAACAGATGAAGCTTGAGGGTCATTTGAGATGGAGCTAAAGTGTTTGTTGAGAGCATCTGAAGAGAACTGAGCAGGTGAAGGAGATTTAGAGGTGGTAATACCAAGATTTTCAAATTCTTTCCAGATCTCTGCAACGTCGGTCAAGGTAGACAAGCGTGAATAGTAGTAGTTCAGCCTGGCCTCCTCAACCTGGTTATGAGCATCGTCCCTTGCGATTCTATAGAAGTATAGATTCCAAGGTAAACGACTTCTGCGAAAGCGCCTGTAGAGTCTGTTCCTTTCAGTTAAGAGGTCACGAAGAGCCGCGGTGAACCACGGGTGACGTTTACGTCCAGGTGTCACAGTCTTTAATGGGCGCGAGATGATTTATGGCGTTCGTGATGTGAGCGTTAAGAATGGTAATGCATTCGTCAAGTGATGGCGTAGTAAAGAATAACCAGTCACATGCGCTAAGGAAGTCCCTTAGCTTCTCACAATCAGCACAGATTCCTTTGTACTTTCTGTAGGAGTATGTAGCAGGTACGTGGCGTGGAATCTGTACGTCGAGTGTGGCCGTAATAAGGTCATGTCCGTTGATGAAAGGAGTTCCGTCTTCCAGTATGAGAGCAGGCGATCCTGCTCATCAATTAAGCATAGGTCAAGCCAGGTGTCCTGTGTGTGATGGGTTGCACCATATGACACAGAAGTAAGGGAGTTCTCATCGATGAAGGCCCTGATGAAATTGGCATCTTCAGATGAGGAAAGCTGATCGGCATTAAAATCACTCATGATGACCTAAGTGGAGTAGTTGTGCATAAGTGTTGTTAGTTGTTCAATGAAATTAGATCCCTAGATAAAGGGTGAGTGAGGAGGGCGATACACAACCCCCACGAAGATGGGCGATACTCCCTTAGCTGTGATCTCACAGAAAAGATGCTCCCGCTTACCCTGCTTGCCCGACCATTTGCCTCTTGAGAGAGAGAGAGAGAGAGAGAGAGAGAGAGAGAGAGAGAGAGAGAGAGAGAGAGAGAGAGAGTAGCAAATCACGCCACACTATGCTGCGTAGCTTTGCCACCAGCCTCACTACTACAATCCCGCCGGTCCACACGCATACACTACGTGGAAGAAGCCAGCGTAGCGCTCAACCAGTGTGAGCGAAAAAAACAGTGAACTGCTGGGAGGGGGGAAACCGATAAGCCGAGCGTGTGTGTGTGAGAGTCGACGTATGAGTATGCGAATTATTTAGCCGGAAGGAGATAATGTAATTTGCAGAGCGAAAATTATGTACTGATTGAAGGAGCGATACTGACTCGCGAGAGTGAGCAAAATGTTCTGTCAGAAAGCTTGTAAAACAACGATAAATTAATGAAGTATGTATAGCGCATGCACGCAATTGTATGCGAGACCTCGAGTCGAAATTCGCCAAGGTAACTTAGACACTTGGGTACGAGACTTAGAAGAATGCAGTTGAAGATTCGTAGAAAATAGATTAGGTTTTGCAACGCAGCCTGGAGCAGACCCCCCCCCCCCCCCGGTAGTGCTTAAAATCTTAGTAGTTTTTCTATTGTTCGCGACGAAATTTACAGAGAACGAGATATCACTAGTACGAGAGGAAGAGCTGCTTTTGCCGAGAAAGTTGAGGTGTAGAGTGAGGTATCCGTATGCCTATTTCGTAGCCGTACTGTCGGGTATTAGATTTGCTCTAGTCGCAAAGCCATCGTATTTAACCGTCGGGAGGTTAGTTTGTCGTGAAGGTGTATCGCACGAATATAAGTTTGCCGCCGAATATCAGCTGACGTTTCGCCGTGAACCGCAGTCAGTTAAAAATAAAAGAGAAATTTCAGTGTATTAAAATAAAGTGTCATAATTTTTCTCCAGACTTTATGCACGGCCGAATCTCCTCAGAGATAAGAAGTCTTCAATAGCCGGCAACGTGTTAGTGAATTTCGTTAAAAGTAAAATTCGTTCAACCTGGCGCCCGTTTAATTAATACGGTCGGGCGATATTGAAGCCAGTATTAACGAGTGAATGGCGTAATCTCACGCCGGATTTCCCTCGAAAATCCACCTCGCTACAGTGTTTAGCTCCCAAAGCTGCAAATCTATTTGCTATTTCGTTACCTCTGATCCCGGTGTGCCCTGAGACCCAAAGCAGCCTGACCTTGTTGTTGTGAGTGGTCAGCTGATTTACAACTACTTTGCTTTCCCAGACCAGTCTGGAGGTCGTCGTATGAGCCATAAGTGCTCTAAGTGCCGCCTGACTGTCTGAACAAATGGTGATAATTCTATCCTTTGCGCAAAGTTCAATATTCCTCTGAGCGCAGGTCAGTATAGCGTATATCTCGGTCTGGAAGACCGTAGCATACCGCCCCAGAGAAAAGAAGGTTCCCCTTCCATCCCTTCGGCAGTAGTACCCCGAACCATCTGTGTACCAGACGTCTCCCGTTCCTGGTAGACTGTCCCTACGGGCTTTCCATTCCTCTCTCGTCGGTATGACGACTCCATATCGTCTTTCAAAGAAGTAGCGCGGGATCATCATATCAGTTTTAATGGAAAATTCCGGCAAGAGACCATTCCAGCCGGGAGCCAGGTGGGCCTCGTGCCTTGGGTCCAATGTCCATACGCATTGGACCTTAGCAGCCATCCCGATGATAGTAAGATGGAGTGGTTCCACCTTCACAAGGATTCCAAGTGCCTTGGTAGGCGTAGTCCTAAAGCCCCTGTCGCCCCCCCCCCTCAGCACCCGTCACCTGAGTTTTTTGAGTGCTGCTCTAGCACACACTAGCTCCGCCCTTGGCCACCAGACCAATGCGGTGTAAGCCAGCCGAGGTACCAGAACTGCCCTGTATAACCACAGTATAATCTGGGGACTTACTCTTCATGTACTACCAAATGCCCTACGACATGTCCAGAGAGCTACCAGGAATTTATCGCACTGGGCCGTGAGATGCTTCTCCCAGGTCAACTTTTTATCCAGAACAATGCCGAGGTACTTAGCTAAGTCCTTTGCCTGTAGGGCGACTCCAGAGAGTTTGGGCGCTCTGTAGGCATCTAACTTGTACTTGCGGGAGAAGATCACCATCTCGACTTTATCCGGGTTAACCGAAAGTTCCGTCGAGCAGCACTATCTCTCTACTTTCCTTAATGCTAGCTGCATGGCGTCCATGGCTGCGCCAATTTCGCTACCTTGCATCAGTATCAAGAAGTCGTCCGCATAGGCTTGCCCACCCATTCAGCACTTCCAGCAGCCCATTTGCCACCAGGCACCAAATGGTGGGCGACACCACTCCACCCTGCGCACATCCCTTACTGACCTTTGACAACTGCTTCAATAGAGGTGCAGTTAAATGCTCCCTGTATGTCTAGAAATACTCCCACCATTATCACCCCCCTTTCCAGCTGCTCCTCAATGCGCCAAACCGCCGAGTGTAAGGCAGCCTCTGTAGAGATCCCTGCCCTGCCATACGCATGCTGGTTAGGATGAAGAGGAAACACGGTTAGGATATCGTCTTGAATAAATCTATTCATTAACCTTTCTAGTGTCTTGAACACAAAAGAGTTAAGACTCATAGGTCTGTAGTCCTTGCCGGTAGTGTGACTTGGCTTTCCTGTCTTGGGAATAAACACAACCTTGGCCGTTTTCCATATTTCAGGTACATGAGCCAATGCTACACTTGCTCTGAAGAGCTTTACCAAGGGGCCCACCAGTTCCTCCAACCCCTCTTGAAAGAAAGCCGGGTAGATTTCGTCGATGCCCGGCGCCTTGAAGGGTTGAAAGTTCCTTATGGCCCACTTGACCGTTTCCGGTGTAAAAACCTTCGCCGACAGATCCCATGACGCCCTCTGCTGCTTGTTCCTAACCGAGCTCTCATCCCCCATCTCGTGGTAGAGACGAAAGTCCGGAAAGTTGGCTTCCAGAAGTAGTTTCAAGCACTCCTCTTCCGAGGTTGTGTATTCTCCTGTGAGCAGTCTGATAGCTTCAAGCCATACCTCAGGATTTTTCACTGCAGCCAACACATCCGATTCCGTTATGGTGCTGAACTCGAAATGTTCTGAGAGGTCAAGACTTTCCAGGGTGAAAAGATAATCCTCAACAGCAGGAGCTAACGGATCATTGAGAGTTCATCTGTGCTAAAGCGAGATGGTGAAGGGGCCTTGGTAGTAGAAATTCCAAGTTTCTCCAGCTCTCTCCAGATCTCGGCAACATCAGTCAAGGTTGACAGGCGTGAACAGTAATAATTCAGCCTGGCTTCCTCGACTTGTTTGTAAGCATTGTCTCTAGCTAGTCTATATTTGCGGAGATCCGTATCAAGCCTGGAGTCTCTGAAACGCCTGTAAAGTCTTTCTCTCTCAGATACAAGGTCACGAAGAGCCGTGGTGAACCACGGGTGACGCTGTCTTCTTGGTGTCACGGTTCGTAATGGGGCGAGATGATTGATGACGTTAGTGAGGTTAGCGTTAAGTGTAGATATGCATTCGTCGGGTAATGAAGCGGTGAGGGATGACCAGTCACATGCGCTAAGAAAGTTCCTTAGCTTCTCGGCGCTGATTTCTTTAAAGTTTCTGTGAGAGTATGTATTAGGTACGTATCGTGGAATCTGTACGTCGAGAGTGGCCGTGATAAGGTCATTTCGTCCGTTAATGAAAGGTGAGTTTGTCTTCCAGTATGACAGCAGGCGATCCTGCTCGTCGATTAGACACAAGTCAAGCCAGGTATCAGAACCCTGTTTGTGGTGTGTGGTACCATAGGGATCAGATAAAAGGGAGTTTTCATCAATGAAGACCTTGATGAACTTAGCATCTTCAGATGAAGAAAGTTGGTCAGAGTTAATGTCTCCCATTATGATCTTCGTGGAGTAGTTGTGCATGTGGGTTGTTAGCTGGTCTATGAAGTTAGAGCCTTGGAAGAATGGAGCATGAGGTGGATGATACACAACCCCCACGAAGATAAGAGAGACTCCCTTCGCCGATACCTCGCAGAAGAGATATTCAGGCTTGCCTGGCTTGCCAGACCATTCACCGTCAGATGATGAAATAACGCTAACTGTCAGTGATTTATGTATGTAGAGGGCCACACTTCCTCCGTTTCTGTTTCTGTCTCGTCTGTACAGTAGGTAGTCGTCCAGTGAAGGGACGGACGTCACCTTGTCGCTCAACCAGGTCTCAGTAACAGCTATTACGTGGAATGGAGAATGAGTGGATAAGAAACGCCTGATCATCTCAATGTAACCCGTAAGCGAGTTCGCATTAAGATGACAGAGATACCTTAGAATTGGATGAAGACGTGGCAAATGAGCTTGATGGTGGGTGTGGTGGAATTATGTGTGTGTGTTGTAGCCTCAGTGTTGAACGATGTTGGCAGCGGACGGAAACCGGGCTAAAAAAGTCTCCAGCTCGGCGAGTGAGCGGAAAAATAAGCAAGCGGGTTGTTGTTGACGTTGCTAGCCTATCCTCAAGTTCGAGGAACGGGCTACCTAAGCGTCAAAGTTGGCGCGAGAACGATCATCGTCGGCGCGCGCTCTGATTTAACCTCCACATGTCACAAAAAAATCAGAAGGTGCCGATGCATGACAAGCGCGGCTTGTGTGTGTGTGTGTGTGTGTGCTCGAGCATAAGCCCTGCGTTTTAGGGAAGGGCTGGACGAAATACAAAGTGCAATAAAACTGTATTTATTAAGTTTACTCATCCCCCTCTTTCCCCCGCGTTCTCCTCAATACTAAGGATCGCGTTAAATATACGAAAACATATAAATCCTAGTGCATGCGAGTCGCTAGGTGTTGCGCATCTGTATTGTGAGACGCAGCGTCGCATAGGGGTTTCCCTCTCTACCCTGAGTGGCAGTGGATGGAAATCTGCACGGAAATCTTACCCCTTTGCGGTCTTCTCGTAACCTTTTCTCGTCCAAACTTTTGACTAAGAACTTCCAGGTAAAACACAGACTTGTGTTATTTTGATTATATAATTCTGTGAATGATGCTTATAAATATTGTTGATGCGATTGTGAATTCAAGTTATATAAAAATTAAAAACTATTGAAAAAAGCGAAGCGTTTACTTACCTCTGAACTACGTAAAATATCTTCTTCTGCAGGTTTATTAAAATTTAAATCAAAAGGAAGTGATGCATTAATAGAAAATGCTTGACTAAAATCATAGATATCAAAATCGTCTATGATTTGAAATAAGTTTTCTTCTGTATTTCTACTATTCTGCGATAAATTAAAAATATATTTGAACTGTTTGAACTCTAACAATTGAGTGACTCTGAAACTTGATTTAATGGGACACAGTCCCCATCCATCATTTTCTAGAAATATTTTGAGTTCTTCTAATCGTGAGGCGTGATAGAAATCAAAATACATAAGAAGTTTGTTTTTAGAACATTCATACAACTTTGTCATATTTGATTTGCATAGTATTTTTCCAATTTTTAACATCCTTAAGGAAAAAAATAGAATATACAATATATTTGATTATTAATGGTAAGGAAGATGTATGATAAATACCTATCAACAGTGTTCAACGCCTGAAGTAACTCTTCGAATTTAAGATTCGTTAGGTCAAATCCATCAATAAAAATAATTAATTTAGTTTCCACATCATTACATACTTTTACTATGCCAGCTTGTAATTTTTGCAATATATATTTCTGATTATGGTTCTTTATAATATTTTCATAACCATTATTTTCTATATTCGTACTACCCTCATTTTCATGCCATTTCATCACAAAGTAATATGACTTCCATATTGAGAGAAAAGACTCGCAGAGCTCCAATAAACAAGGGTAAAATTTGTTTAATGGAACATATTGGCACAAAAGATTATATTGACTTTTCATATCATTTTGCGCATATTTGAGAACTGATGAAAGAGCAGTACTGTGAATTGTGGCAATAAAATGCATATGTAATTGGTCAATCGCAGTTTGAGATTTACCCAAAAATTTATAAGCGTCTTGTGCAGATGCATAGTTATTGGCATTAAAAGATGTACAAATTTTAGAAATAGACATATCCAAATTTTCTTCCACGAATTCTAAAGTATCCATCAGTTTATCATGTACTGCTACAACACAATCGTATTGCTTGTAAGTATCTATAGATCTTTTACAGTCGGAAATTAATGCTATTACTGTGGGATAATTTTCGCTATCAAGAAGTTGTTGAAGTTTATCTTTTGTACGATTCTAGACAAAATAATTTTTAATTAATGCTTTTCTTAGTTACAAAAAAAATAAAAAAATTAGTGTAATTAATACATACTAAAGTTTTAATACCATATAAAATAATTATTAAATTTTTAAGAATTTTTCGTTTTCTACAATAGTATAGAATCAGCAAACTAGAGAGTGAAAAGTGGTGAGATGCTGTTTTTAAATTACTTCTGCAAGATTTACAAATTTTCAGAACATTATTTAGTTTCTCTTGAATTTTTATTACTCTATTAAACTGTTCTTTAAATTTTACTTGTTTATCAAGAATAAGCAATAAAACTTTTTTTAGAATAACATTGTATTGACGAATTAGTCGTTTGCATTGTGCCGTAATATCTTCAGAAACCAGCCTTTTTGGTACATTCATTAATTCAAATCGGCTTGCATCAAACAAATCAGATGAACTAAAATATTCTTCATAAGTAGATTCTAAAATCTCAAAATCTGATGTAAAACTATTTTCTGAAAAAGAAAAATCTAACTCCATATTCCTTAAAAACTTAAGCTCCAAGTAATCATTCGTAAAGGATTTCATAGTCCATTATGTGTTGAAGATTTCATTGCTTGATAACCTAAAATAAAAAAAAGTTTTTTAAAAAACGAAATTAATTAACCCAATGGTATAAATCGAAATGAAATGGCAATACTACTAGAAGAATAAATTTACTCATTAAGAGCGTCCGTGGCTCAGTTGGCTAAGGCACACATACTAGCTATCCCTGGCGCAAAAAAATCATTCGATTAATCTCGTGATTAAACAACTCATTTATTGAATGATTTATCAAGTGATGATTTGGCGATATTAACAATCGATAAATCACTTGTAAATTTTCTGTATGTAATTTAATTGCCAAAAAGTAGTGTTTTATTACAAAAACTAGGGAACATCAGGCGCGCTCCACCTGTCCGTAATTTCTTATAATTGTGTTTTATAACATGATTAGATTTCACATCAATTTTAATATTATAATTTTATATTATTTAACATATTGATTATCAATCGCTTAGAAAATTATTACCGATAATCAATTAAAATTTATCAACACGAAATAAAATTGTATAGTCTAATAATTTATTATTAACTAGGAGAGTACCCACCACCCTGCTCGCTTCGCTTGCCAACCCCCACGTTCGTTGCAAATTGGTGTGTTAGTGTCTTCGAGGATAACGCGTTTTTTTATAGTAAAAAAAATTTTACTGCTGCTGCTTCAGAAATTTAAAAAGTAAAGCAAAGGTAAAAAAGCAAAGCAAGCTATGCTATAAAACTTTTAGTTTTTAGTTGGCTTACTTTAGTAACAAAAAAACATTACAATTTTCATGCCAGGCAAATGAATTCAAGTTACTACAAAGTCTTCACAAAAAAATTCTTCTACTTTTCCCAAACAGTTTCTGCTAATGGTAATTTGTTTACGATTAAAAACCAAGCAAAAAACAAACGCAATTCCTTTGGTAACTTAATTGTACGTGCCTTATCAAATATATGAAAAATGTCTTCATCGATTTCAATTAATCCCATGGATATAGCTGTTTCGTTATAATACGTTGTATTTTCAAAATTCTTTAAATCATCAAATGAGGTTGCCCTTTTAACTCTGTGTAATATTAGTTTTGAGTGAAATAACTCTTGTTTGTTAGGAATCATACAGATTAATCTATCTAAAGTATTTGAATAGTGTTTACGTCTAATCCACTTCTTTTTCGTAAAAACATAATGTTCTGGTATATCACAATACAAAAAATTTCTGGCATAATCATCTATTTTATTTAGTATGCTGTTAAAGTTGTCTCGTGATTAAGAGAATCTGTATCAATGTTGTTTTCATAAAATATTATTTTTTGTTGATTCTGTAAATGAAAAGAGCATACCAAAACATAGGCATACTAAAACACCCCCTCTCCTCTCAAAGTGTTTTGGTACCCGATGGAAGAGTGGGAAGGGCTCTCCCTCTCTGCCGCATACGAAAACACCCCCCTCTCCTCATGTTTTAGTACCCGAAGAAAGAGAGGGATGGTCCTCCCTCTCTCCAAATATGTTTGGAACGCTTATAGCGTCTTTACTTTTTTTCCGATGTGGGGGTAAGAGTAGCATGTTCCTCCCTCTAATATATTTTAGCATTTCTCTCTATCCCTTTCCTGTCAAATCAGGCCCCGTAGACGTGACACCGCCCACAAATAAAAGCTATTGGCTACTAAATTTAAGCCAACCTTCACTATTCCTTTCAAAAGGACCTCACAGAGAGAGAGTAGACTTTCTCACACGTAAGAGAAGGGAAAAGTTTTGCGGTGAGGGTTGAATGCGCGCAATACATTTTTTTGTAGTAGCGAGCCTTGCGCGTTTTAGAAAAGTGTACACACAAGCATTCCTGTTCCTTTCAAAAGGACCTCAGAGAGAGAGAGAGAGAGAGAGAGAGAGAGAGAGAGAGAGAGAGAGAGTAGACTTTCTCACATGTAAGGGGAAACTTTTGCAGCGAAAACACTGTTGTCGAAGCAGTTCGTCAAAGCTCTGGATAAAGATGGCGATTGTTTCCAGTATTTGGGAGAAAAGTTTCCCGCAATAAGTGAAGCTAAATTAAAAGAAGGTATTTTTGATGGTCCTCAAATTCGTACTATTTGAAGACGAAACACTTATCACAAAAATAAACGACACAGAAAAAGCTGCATGGCAAAGTTTTAAAACTGTTCGTGAGAACTTTTTAGGAAATAAAAAGAGTGAGAACTATCAGGAACTAGTTGAATAAATGTTGGAGAATTTCAAAAATTTGGGTTGCTTGATGAGTTATAAAATGCATTTCTTACATTCCCATCTTGATTACTTCCCTCTTGATCTAGGAGATGCCAGTGAAGAACAGGGAGAACGATTTCATCCGGATATAAGTGTAATGGAGAATCGATACCAAGGAAGATAGAATGTCAACATGATGGCAGATTTTTGCTGGAGACTAAAGAGAGACATTAAAACATTAAAGATATTATGTGATTAAATAAGATTTTTTACAATTTTTCGGTATCTTTTTCCATTTTTGGAAAGTTTTGATATGACATTTTAATCGGTATAAACTGTTTCTTCTCAGTTTGACCTTGAACTGAGCTTGAACCTAACGAGATGGGACCAAACTGATTCCGGATTCGAATTCAGCGACCCGAAAAACATAAAGATAGATAGGTCTAATTTCTCGCGCAGACAACTTTTTTTATTTGTGTGCCGTTGTAATCAATGTTTCAAGTATTCTATATTTTCAGCATAGTATCCTAGTGAAACTAATCCCAATAGAGTTAATCAATATCGTTTGTATGAGAACGAGCTGAACTTTGGTGATATAGAATTTCCAGTAAAACTCAAAGATGTTCCGAAATTCGAAAAATTAAATGACATTTCAATAAATGTATACATATTAAAAAAGTACAATGCAAATTTCGAAGTATCGCCATGCCATATTACAAAAGAAAAGAAAGAAAAACGTGTTAATCTACTCCTCATTCAAGATTTTTACATAGATGAAAATGAAGAAAATAATCATGATGATGGTGGAAGCTTGTCTAAATACCACTACGTTTGGATTAAATATCTGTCTCGACTTTTAAGCACTCAATTATGTAAATCTCATGTAAAATCATACCACTACGAAAGGTGTTTACAAATATTTTACTGTGAAAAAAGGCTGGAAATGCACGAAAATGATTGCAAAAATTTAAATAAAAATCGAATTAATTTGCCCTTTAAGAATAATATTCTTAAATTTGAAGATTATATAAATACATAATACAATAAAAGTGAAAAAGTTCCTTTTGTTATTTATGCAGATTTTGAATGTTTGTTAAAGCCTACTGAAAATGAAAATGCTTTTCAGCTCCATGAAGGATATAGCATAGGCTATGATATAAAGTGCAGCTTTGATGATAGTTTATCTGTTTATAAATCATACAGACAAGAAAATGAAGATGAAGAGACAGCGGCAAAATGGTTTGTTCGAGAACTGAAAGGAATTAGTGAAAAGATTGATCTACTCTACAAAAATCCAAAACCAATGAGACTTACAGATCTAGAAGAATTATCTTTTCGGAGATCAACTGTTTACCATATATGCCGAAAACCTATCAAAAGTGAAGAACTCGCAGTACGAGATCATTGTCATCTAACAGGACGGTACGTTAGTTTTTAATATATACAAATATTTGACTTAAATGCTGTACAGCATGTAAGACTTTTTTTCTATTTAGTTTCAGAGGTGCAGCTCACAATTCATGCAATTTAAATTACAAGGATTCGAGGTTTGTGCCGGTTCTCTTTCATAACCTTAATTATGACACACACTTCATTTTGAAAGAGATTGCTACTTCTACAATAATGAATGGACGAGTATCTCTGATACCTTACAACAAACAAAAATATATTTCATTTACGAAGTATATAGATGACTGTGACATCAGCTTTAGATTTATAGATTCACGGCGTTTTTTACCATCATCGTTGGAAAAGCTTGCATCATATTTGGAAACCGTGCCGATAGCAGTAAATGAGTTTAAAAATGATGGAGATACAGATGAGCAAATCAATCTTCTTCGACGAAAAGGTATATTTCCATATGATTTCGTAGATGGATTGGACAAGTTGATGACTACAAAACTGCCAGAGAAGAATGAGTTTTACAATTAACAGATTCTCATATTATTGACAAAGACTATCACCATGCTGTTACAGTATGGAATATGTTTACTATGAAAACTTTGGGTGAATATTCAGATTTGTACTTGAAAACAGATGTTTTATTATTAGCTGACGTCTTCGAAAGTTTTCGAGAGACATCTCTGAAAGCGTATAGTTTATGTCGTGCACACTTTTACACGACTCTAGGTCTCACATTTTCAGCAGCTCTAAAAATGACAAAAGTGGAATTGGAGCTTCTTACAGGTATAGATATGCTGATGTTTATTGAAGCAGGCATTCGAGGAGGAATAAGTCAATGTTGCAATCGGTATGCTAAGGCGAACAATCCGTACATAGGGCCATCATACGATAAGAATCAGAAAACGAAGACACTCTTATATTTTGATTTTAATAATCTTTATGGATGGGCTATGGTGCAGTATTTACCAGTGGGAAAATTCAAATGGATCGAATATGAAACGAATTCAACTTTTTTCAATGCACCACCAGACTCTGATACAGGCTACTCTGCTGAAGTAGATTTAGAGTATACTGAAGAAATACATGATGATCATCAAGATTTGCCTTTTTGTGCAGAGCATCGTACACCGCCTGGCTCAAAGCAAAAGAAACTGTTGACTACATTGAACGATAAGAAAAGGTATGCCATTCATATCTTGCGTTAAAATAGGTATTAGATAATGGACTTCGACTAAAAAAAGTGCATAGAATTCTGACAAGGAAGGGTCCCCAGGTGTACCTCACCGATTTTGATCATTTTGTGATATGTTGTAGTACTCGAGAAAATATTAGACACGTGTTTTTTCTTACGTACTAACTCGTCGATTTAAGGGGTGAAAATCACCCTTGAAGTTTACCCCCAAAAACAGTTATTAATTAATGCAATATATGATAAGTGCATCGAGCGAGAACGATCTCGCGTTGATGTGCGATTAGTGAATAAATTTACAGGTCGATATGGAGCAGAAGCACGTATAGCTCAACCAAATTTTCATAGTTGTGCTATCTTTGATGAAAATTTGGTTTCTATACAGCTAAAGAGAACGAGTATTACAATTAAAAAACCAATATACGTTGGTCTCAGCATTCTCGATTTGTCTAAAACATTGTTATACGATTTTCATTATTCATATATGAAGCCGCGACTTGGGGACAAATGTAAACTCCTTTACACCGACACAGATAGTCTAATATATGAAGTCGTTGACGTGGATATGTATAAAATAATGAAAGAAGACTTGCACAAATTTGATACTTCTGATTACAAAGAGAAAAATCAATTTGAAATCCCGCGTGTCAATAAAAAAATGCCTGGATTAATGAAAGATGAATGCTGTCGCAAGATTATGACGGAATTTATTGGTTTACGTAGCAAAATGTATAGTATTTTGATAGATGGAAGTGGAGAAGGGGTATGAAGCGAACAATACTGTAGAAGAAAGCGAGAGATCAATGGAGAGGGGGAACGAAGTGTGCTCCTCGCACTCTCGAAGAGAACATTCAACACAGCTCTGATTTACCAGTACACGTACAGTTAACACGCAAGAGCATTCATTTTCAGAAAAGTCTAGGACTAAAAGTTCGTGGAAAAAATTCACGTGTATAATTCTTTGCTGTTTCCAGAAAAATGGATGAAATTCTAAGCATTCGATCAGGTATCGTATTCGATGAGTCTATTGCTCATTACGAAGTACACGCACATCAACCATACTCATCATTAAGCTTTGACAACAGTGATGATGAAATTCGTATTTCTACCAACATCAAGATCTATGTCTCTGACCATCGCGCAGCTCTATCCATATATGTGGAAAGTTGCAAGTAAAAGGTGGATCAGCAGCACTTGCTAAAACTAAATTTGTCAACAATGGCATTTGTCATCTGTTTGGTGAAATTCGTTATGAGATTAATGCTGTGGAGATAGATAAAAGTAAAAATGTTGGTCTGAGCAGTGTTATGAAAGGATTGATTTCATTTAATTTGAATCAGAATGATATGCTGGAGAATGCAGGCTGGCTTGGTATTCAAGACAATATCAAATCGGTCGTAGATGACAAGGGAAATTTTGACGTTGCGATTCCACACGAGTATGATCTTGGGTTTTGCACAAGACTATAAAAAGATTATAGTTAATATGAAGCATGAGCTTATTCTCACAAGGTCGAGAAGCGACTTGAACGTAATAATCCAGGAAGGTACTGTAGCATCTAGTGTAACTACTTATGAAGATTACGAAGTAAAAGTATCAAAGATAGAGTGGTTGATGCTATATGTTGTTGCATCTGATAAACAAAAAATCCAACTATTGAGTTTCATTGGTAAAGATAATCCTATCTCCATGTGTTTCCGTTCTTGAGAGTTATTTGAATATCCTCTTCTCCCAAGCACTACTAAACACATCTGGACAGTGAAAACATCAAATCAATTGGAAAAATCTCGTTTTGTGATTCTTGGACTGCAAACAAAGAGAAAATCATTAAGAACTGCAAACGCCAGTCGATTTGACCATTGTGAGTTGAGTAATGTGAAACTTTTTTTTAATTCACAATATTATCTATACAACAATATGAATCTCGACATAGCTTGCCATTCTGTATGATATGTACGATAATTTTCAAAAATCCTACTATGGAAGAGATCCGCAACCGCTGCTGACAAAGTCTTCGTTTCTCAACTTTGCACCACTCGTAGTTATTGACTGTTCACGACAAAACGAATCTCTCAAGAGTGCTCCTGTCGATGTACGTCTGGAGTTTGAGGCTAAAAAAGATTTTCCTGCTAACACCTCAGCCTACTGCCTGATCTTACACGATCGCATCGTTCAGTACAATCCTATTAGTGGAGATGTCAAGAAGCTCGTCTAAGCTGCACCGGAAAATGGAGTATGCAGTAGACATGACTGGTTTCAAGCAAACCGAAGAAGATTATATTCTAAAGGAATTAGCAATCATACCTCTCAAGGAAAATAGTGCAGATCCTATTGTTCTAACATTCAAAAATCCCTTCTCATGGAAAAAAATCTCAGATAAAATGCAAAGGGAAAACAAATGGCTCAAACATAATTATCATGGCATCGGGTGGAAAACGGATGGACATGACTACTCCCAAATCGGAAACTTGCTTCGTGACGCTTTACATGATGCATCAAACATTTTTGTCATGGGTCAACAGAAATGGCTTCAACGATACAAATTTCCTGTTCACAATATTGAACAGTATGGCTATCCGTTAAAACCATCTTTTAAGTGCGTCACCGCATGCACAAATCATAATCCAAGCTATAAGACGACCTGTGCATTGCACAACGTCAAACTCATGAAATTGTTCTATCAGCATAAACTGTAAAGTAAAATTAAAAAATAAAAAATTTTAAAAAAAAGTAGAGAACGTTATAGGCATTCCAAAACATAATAGAGAGAGAGAGAGAGAGAGAGAGAGAGAGAGAGAGAGAGAGAGAGAGAGAGAGAGGAAAAATTATCCCCACTCCATCATCGGGTACTAAAACACTCTGAGAGGAGAGAGGGTGTTTTAGTATGCCTATGTTTTGGTGTACCTATAGTCTATCTACTGAAAAGCTAATTCAACTACACTATGAGAACGAGCACAAATTGGTAATTCTTGAATACGCCATGCAGCTTCCATTGGCCCTACGTATCTACAATCCATATATTCTGTTATTTCATCGTATATTGCTTTATCTTTATCATTTTTACTCACTTTAACAAAAACACGATCATGTCCTTTGTATAAATTCCTGTAATTTTCTAACAAGAGTTGAATTATAGGGAACAACCATTCTATAATTAATCTTTCCAGGTTTACCACAGTATTCTCTTATAGACATAGTTTTGATTCCTTCCTAAGGAAGCCTTGTAATAGTAATTCTTGGAGTTTGTGAACATATGGGAAGTGTGTTTTGATGCATTTATAATGAAAAAATGGTGTTTTTGGAAAATGTCCGTACGGATGTATGTGTGTGTGTGCGTATAGTACGCCTGTATCTCAGCTTTTACTCAGTGAATTTTAACCCACCAAGTCTCCTTTTTTTTGTTTCTAGTAGAACATTGTGGGAAAAAGGTCCGTTTTTACATTTTGTGTACGCTTTTTTATAGTGATTTTTTAGTTTTCATATTTCAGTTTTTTCTAGTTAAGTTATTGGCAAAGTTAATAAGTAAATAAATGAATGAGTAAATTGCTTAATATGTACCTGAAAAAGAATAAAATAACCTATCTTTATTTATTTATTTTTTTTTTACGTGGCATTTGGAACTCGGAAGTTCATCGCCTTATCCACGCAAGCCTTCCACGCTGCCCTATCTTGTGTCAACCCCACCCAAGATGCACCTCTCCGATCGACACCCACTCGTCCTATTTCTACTAGATACGCTTTTACGTTGTCCTCCCATCTACGTCTAGGTCTACCTAGAGGTCGCGTTACCATCGGCCTGCCCTTCATGACACGCGCTGCCGTACGGTCGTCTCCCATTCTCGCTACGTGCCCTGCCCATCCCAATCTGCGCGATTTTATTATTCTGTTAATATTTGGTGACGCATACAGATTATGTAACTCATCATTGTGTAGTCTCCTCCATTCCCCGGTTTCCTCATCTTTCTTCGGTTCGTATATTTTTTGCAAGACTTTATTTTCAAATACCCTAAAACGGTTGTCCGCCTGCTTAGTGAGAGCCCACGTTTCGCACCCGTACAGAACCACCGGCAGTATTATTGTCCTGTATATTCTTATTTTAACATTTTTAGACAACAGCCTTCACTTAAGTAAATTACTCACGGCGTAGAAGCAAGCATTACCCGAATGGAGTCTCTTGCTTATTTCGACATTAATCTCGTTTCTATCATTTATGGTCGTACCCAGATACCTGAATTCGCTAACCTTTTCAAATGTAAAATCCCCAACTCTGAGATCTCCCTCCCCTCTGCAGATGCCTAGTTTATCCACAATCATGTACTTTTTTTTTGATTCACAAACTTCTAACCCTGTATACTCTGCCGCTTTTATGAGGATTTCCGCATTTCTTGCTACCGTTTCCCTACAATCCCCCAGTATATCCAAGTCATCTGCATAGTCTAGTATCTGCGTTGTTCCATTAAGCGTTGCGCCCAGCTGGCTAACCTGCATTTTTCTAACGACATACTCTAACGTTAAGTTGAACAGCACCGTAGAGAGCCCATCCCCTTGTTTTAAACCATCGCGTATCGTGAAGGATTCTGATATATTACCGTCTACTCGGACCTTTCCCGTGCTTCCGTTCAGACATATTTGAATCAATCTCACGAGTTTTTTCGGTACACCGAGAAGTACTAGAATTTGATACATTTTGCTTCGCTTAATAGAGTCGTACGCTTTTTTAAAATCTATAAATAGTTGGTGTATGGTTTCGCAAAATTCCCACTTTTTCTCTAACAACTGTCTTATGGTAAACATTTGATCGCTCGTCGATCTGTTGCGCCGAAATCCGCACTGATAATCTCCTACTATATCTTCCGCGAATGGAGTGAGTCTAGCTTGTATTACGCTTGATAGAACTTTGTAGCACGTTGCTAAAAGTGAGTTACCCCTATAGTTATTGCAGTCTGTCTTATCCCCCTTTTTAAAAAACCGTATAATGATAGATTCCTTCCAATTTTTGGGTATTGTTTCATTTTTCCAGATGGCACATACTAGTTTATAGATTTTGAAAGTGAGCTCGACGCCCCCATATTTGAGTAACTCAGCTGGTTAGAGTCATTTCCCGCGGCTTTGTTGTTTTTTAGTTTTTTAATCGCGGCCTCTACTTCTTGGTAGCTTGGTTCCTCCACGTGGAGTTCAGCAGTGTGGATTTCGTCCCCTAATTCTTCGCTATTTTCGTGCACGTTTAATAATTTATCGAAATAATTTTTCCACAGCGACAGTAATTCATTGTCATTTGTTACGAGGTCCCCGTTTTCGTCCTTCATCAATTGCGCTCTACTCCTAAAACCCTTTCTGATGGCGTTAATCCCTCTGTACATTTCGCGTGGGTTATTTTCCTTACTGTTAGTTTCTATTCTCCTAATAAGATTCTTTTGATACTCCCGCTTCTTATTTCTGTAGATCGCGCTCGTCTGTTTCCTTACGTTAAAATACTCTTCTACGGTCCTATCGCTTCTATTTTGTAAGCTATCTAATTTAGCCTTTTTGCGCCTTTCAAATCAGAGTTCGCACTCTTCGTCAAACCATGGTTTGCTCTTTGGCTTTTTCTTTTTACCCAGTACTTTGTTCGCGGCCTCTTTTACCGTTTTTTCGATGTCCCCCCCATAAGCTATTCGGTTCATCATTCCCCTCCAGCGATGTGTTTGCTTCTTCAAGTGCCTGAAACCTGTTATTAATTTCTATCTGGTACCTAATTCGCTCTGTTCTATCTCGTAGCTTCTCAATATCGAAGCTTTCTACCTTGTTTGCTCGCTTACTATTTTGATTCGCTACTCGTCTAGCTCTTAATTTGGCTACTACTAGGAAGTGGTCCGAGTCGCTATCTGCCCCTCTGTAAGCCCTTACGTCGAGAAC
>QLYP01000181.1:55679-115716 GCA_016647725.1 Nasonia giraulti | reverse complement strand
TCTCTCTCTCTCTCTCTCTCTCTCTCTCTCTCTCTCTCTCTCTCTCTTCGCGTTGTACATCAATGACATTGGCTTCTGCCTTGACTCAGATGTATCCCATCTAGTCTACGCGGATGATCTGCAAATCTACTGTCAATGCCCCCTTGAGGAGCTCGATTCCTGTTCTGACAGGATGAGTGCTAACGCCGAGAGGATAATGGGCTGGGCAGCACTAAACAGACTTAAGCTGAATGTCAGTAAGACTAAGGCGATCGTCCTGGGCTCACCCTACTATATCAATGCTCTACCTTCTACTGCTAACACCTATATAAATATAGGGGGGGCCCAGGTCAACTTTGAATCATCTGTGCGCAACCTGGGGCTGGTGCTTGACTCAAAACTTACGTGGAAAGAGCACGTTACACAAACTTGTAAACGTGCTCACTCTTTAATGTATCGGCTATATTTCTTTCGGAAGAGCACTAGACTCAGATTGCGCCAACATTTGGTGCAAGCACTCCTATTTCCCCTCATCGACTACTGCTCACTTGTTTACTGCGACCTGACTCAAGAGCTTGACTTAAAACTGCAGAGGCTTGTCAATACGGGAATCCGATACATCTATGGTGTAAAGAGGGACGAGCACATCTCCCCTTACAGGCGTGAGTTGCAATGGCTCACCACCGCCGGACGTAGGAAGTACTTCATGGCCTGTTTTCTTAGAAAAATTTTCAACACCTCAATACCAGCTTATCTACTAGCCTATTTTGACTTCCACGTCGCACTCAGGCCTGTCAGGGGCGAGGTGACTCCACTGGACATCCCGTCCTTCAAGACGGAGACGCTGAAGAATTCATTTTTCATCAGCGTCTCCTACCTCTGGAACAGCCTTCCATCTCAACTTCGCGACACACTATCCATATCACACTTTAAACAAGCAGCTAAAAATTATTTCTTTAATTTGGAAAACACATAAACATCGCACAAACATACATACATTCTCTTTCATCTCATCTCATCTCTCAACATCACACACACCTTTATACTATAAACCCTTACACAAATTTTATTTATTCCTTTATCATAATACACTATATTTGTTATGTGTACAACATAATGTACAAAAATAAAGAGCAATTAATCTCTCTCTCTCTCTCTCTCTCTCTCTCTCTCTCCCCCTCTCTCTCTCTCCCCCCCTCTCTCTCTCTCTCCCTCTCTCTCTCTCTCTCTTTCTCTCTCTCTCTCTCTCTCTCTCTGGGGAGAGGGAGAGAGAGAGAGAAAGATAGACGGGACTGGCAGCGAGCATCCAACTGCTATCTAGTTCTCTCTCTCTCCTATACGAACAAATTTACCATTTTATTAGTACCAACTCATAGAGTGGCACAGCCCCGGCAGAGAGTAGCATCGCAAGGAGAGAGAGAGAGATTTCTATCTCGACGGTCACCCAGTCACAAAAGTCACTAAAAAAGTCATAGAATTTTTAATACTTTTTATTTTTATTCAATTGCAAATTTATAAACTAACTATTTTAACGTAATTCGCACATGAAGAGTAGTTGATTTGCATTAAAATCATCATGTTCCAACAGTATTTTTTTTTTTTTTAATTAGTAGGTAAATCCAATTGTAGCGCCGCGCCTGAAACAGCGATTTTTTTTTCACGATATCTTAAAAATGGAAAATCCGCAAGTGAAAATTCTTGTGGAGGTTATTTCCGCAAGTGAGGAGGAATCATTTTAGGAAGGGTAGATTTATAAAAATATAGTAATTTTCTTTTTGGGCGCCAGCTTCACAAGTCTTATTGCGTACGTATACATCACAACGCTCCTGCGCATGTGTACATAGCCCTTAACGTTTCTGCGCAGCTGTACATATACCACAACGCTACTGCGCCGGTATACATACACCTCAATACTATATATTATGATGATATTATATTTATATCTCAATTACATGAAACTTTGGTGTGCATTCCGTTTTGAATACGACAAATTCGTTTAAATCTATATAAGACCCAAATGAATTAGTTGCAAACTGGATATTTACTAACAGGGATTAAGGGAATGTCGGAGTTAAAAACACTGTTTTTCTGTTTCCTCTAAATTTTTGAATAAAGCTTTTAATGAAAAATCAAGATCAGATCGCCATAGGTTTGAGATTGGTGAATCATTCTACTGAAAGATAATGGCGATTGGACTTTTATTTTTTTTTAAGTTGTGAAATACTAAATACCCCGTGGTGGGTTTGCGAAGTTATAGCTCCGCCCTCCCCTTAAGGGGGTCAAACTTCTAAAAAACAGAAAGTCTGATTGAGTTTTTCTTTCGGTAGAACGATTTATTAAACTTAACACTACGGCGCTACAAACTCGGTTTTTCATTTGCAAGCTTTATTTAAAAAGTTTTATGTAATAAGAAAATAGTGTTTTTTGGGACGACATTCCCTTAACGTGCATAAATATATTTCAATGATTACTAAAACATATAATAAAAAGTTTCATGAAATAAAAATATCTAAAAAAAATTAACTTTTAAAAAAGTAAAAGGTTAGGCGAGTTTGCTATATTACGCTACGAAATCATAGATAGAAAAGAATGGAGATCAATCAAACGAAGTCAAGTTTATTATATTTAATCGTAATAAAGAGAGGAACAAGTCTCAAGATAATTACTATGTAACTTGCCATGCTCGTTTCATTTTGTTTATTGGTGAACAACTAAAATTTTCTGTTTATGTATTAGAATGTTACACAAACACCATAAGTACAATGAAACGGACATGGCAAGTTACGTAGTAATTATCTTGAGACTTGTTCCTCTCTTTATTACGATTAAATATAATAAACTTGACTTCGTTTGATTGATCTCCGTTCTTTTCTATCTATGATTTCGTAGCGTAATATAGCAAACTCGCCTAACCTTTTACTTTCTTAAAAGTTAATTTATTTTAGAGATATCAATCCTTTTTAATAAATTGTTTTGAGTATTTCATTTTCGACGTCGTAAAAATAAAATACAAGCATTTTTAGCATCTTTCGACCACAGCTTTTTTGTAACATTTTTATCACAACAACTAAGATGAAATCACTGATTGTTTTGATATACACCACCCTCAAATTATTTCTATACCAAGGCACCAAAAGCCACAGTGCAAACTACCTAGACCTCGTCATCGGCCACTCTGTACCTCTAGACACCTTTCTTGAATAATCTTTACACCTAGACACGAAAAAAACCACGGAGCCCAACCTGAACCTTGTCACCGGCTACCCTGGCAAGCTAGTTACTGTTACTGCTCCAGAACGCAGAGTATGCACCGGCACGGGCAACCTCTTAATTCTAAATATCGTAATATATTATTATATTTTCTTGAGATAGCAATTCCCATCTGTATATAGCTGTGCAGCCAACTTCATGGTCCTAACACTTCTTGCGGCAAACTTAACGGTCGTAACACATTTCGGACTGAAGAAGAAAAACGTGATTTTAGCATTTGTGGATTATACACTTACATATTATGAAAATAAGCAGCTTTTTCACTAATATTTTTGTTAGAAATCATAGTTCAGCTTAGAAAACATTCTAATAAGCTAAAAAACCTTACCAACAGTAATGATAAGTACTTTTTATTGTATAATGAAAAATCCGAACTTCAATAAAGAAGTAAATAGTGTCACGGGCACCGCAGCTTCGTCTGCTTCTCAAATTTGCCTTCGTGGCGCTATTGGCCATACCGCGCCACTTGATACCAATTCGTATCAATTTGTGTTCATATGATTAATATTGAAACGATTGTGTTTGTTTCGATTCTTTGTTTAACGAGGGATACATATATTAAAAGGAAGAGATAGCTCAAAAGCCTTACACACAGACAGCAAGAACAAATCTATCAGTCCCCATAACCTTTAAATCTTTCTACACAGGAAGGAAATAGTATATTGTGTAAGAAAGGAAGGAAATTGTTATACACTGTACTTTTCTTGAATGATCTTTTTCTGCGTTTGTTTGTGATTAATTTTATCTCACACTAAGACGTCTGTTTAGGTGAATGGACAACGCGTTGAACTGCCATGCTGGAGATCCAGGTTCGCTGCCCACCGCTAACAAAAAATTTTAATTTCATTTCTTTATTACGAAATAATAAAATATACATAATATATTAATAAAAATGAATAGTAAATTAATAATAATAAGTCTTAATACAACTAAAACAAGGAAAATAAGTTTTTAAATATTTCAGTTTCCACGAAAATTACTGTTACTAAGTAAAGTTTGTTAAAATGAGAGTATAAACCTCTGGATTGCTGTGTTACATAGTAATTTGTCCTACATAAGTACTAAATTTTTTAATATTATTTCTCTCATTATATAAATTTACAGGATTGAAATGGATTTAATCATTTTAAAATGATGGAAATAAATTTTACGATTGGAAAAAATTTGTAGTCACTTTCACATTGAAACGGATCTCATTACACTTAATTTTAACTTGTCAATGCACATGTTTTAAAACTATACTCTTAATAAAGATTAATATATAATAACCAGTTATGTTGCTGATAATATTATACATGTATTTTATCTGAACCTGCCATCAAGCTTTTCATGCACTTTAATCTCATTTTCCATCTATAAAAGGGAGTGATTAGTATTAAATTAAACCCAAACATGGGTCAATTCGGAGGATTATCATAAAATTCGTTAGAATTAGTGAACAACTTTGGAGGATATCTGATTCATAGGTGCGCATCCAACACAACTATAGAGGCCTAGTATTTTAAACACCATGAACACCTCAAAAATTTCTATCAGGTTTATTCAAATCAAAATCATGTATTAAATGCTTCACAACTAATGCCATTATTTTATTAAGAAAGAAGAAGAGGAGAGGATGGTTGTCTAAACCACATAGATTTAGATATATATTGTTGACAATTGTAGTCAACAGCAGACTACGATGGATCTAATGCATCAATATTTTAAAATTTGGTCATACCCATAATTTTGTATGCTAACTTTAAAGTATTTATATGTAATGTACTTGGATATAAAGTATTTTTCTAATAAATTGCAAATATTGAAAAGCTGAACATTCGTTACTCTAATGTTACCTTAAGTATAGGTCTTGTGGAACATTTTTACATCAACCAAAACTTCTTTCCTAGAGCCAAAGATAACCTTCTAAAAATATTTTTACAGTTGATATTGGTTATATCTACACCAGAATACCCAAAGTAAACAATCTGGTGTAAATATAGCAGCAGCAGAATGTAAGAAAATGTTAAAAAATAAAATAAAGTAAACTGAAAAACTAAGAATAAACATGCTAAATCTTAATAAAATGTAATTAAAAACATGGATATATGAAAATATAATTGCTGTTAAGAATATACACACAGAATTGCACATAAAATTTTACTTAGAGATTTGAAATGTATTCGTGTAAAATTTCACACGAGCTATTTCAAGCATAAATCTTTACGTCAAATTATATCTTCCTATTTTGTAGTGTATATTGATCAAGGATTATGTCTTGGTATCTTGAGACACCAATGACAAGTTTTTGTCTGTAGAAAATTCACACTAAAAATAAATTTAAAAAAAGGCGTGTGAAATTTTACACCAAAATTTAGAGAAATTCTTATGTAAATTTCATGTATATATATATATATATATATATATATATATATATATATTCAACAAGAATCAAATTTAAAAAAGTTCAAAATCCAACAAAACAGCATTTTTTAATACCTATTAGAATTCCTCCTTCATTCAATCAAGAGCTTTCTTATTCTTACTGTGATATGTATAAACATTAAAATTTTCACTAGGGCTCCTGAATGGAAATTCAAATCGTACGTTTTTTTTTTGCATATTGTTATATTACAGGACGCTGCCAGAGATTAGTAGACAGATATAGAGATTGACAATGACAGAGGCGAAATGTGTCATACGATATTTATCCGTAAGCTAGCGCCCCCTGCGGTTTTCTCTCCAAACTATACGCATCTATTCTAGTAGTCTGCTTCCTTTTCCTACTTAGGACTTTCGTGTTAACTGTTAATGCGTTTCTATTAAGGTGTATATATACAGTGTATTGTATATCTTCGTTGAAACTAGTATACTGTATATATTTGTTGTAATCACTGTTCTTGTTTTGCCTTTTAAATTATTATTAATTATTAAATTATTAATATAATATTAATTATTTTAAATTAATAAGTATACATCGTCTGATCGTTTGGTTCATGATATGAGTTATATTTTAGTATACAAATAATAATAAACGTATAAAAATAAATAATTATCATATATTATACATTGTGAATCATTATTATTATTAAACTTTTATCGATCATGGATATTATATATTTAATTATTATCAGTTAAGAGTTAGTTATGAAATTGCATACTAGTAAAAATTGAACTATTTATATACATTGCATAAAATAAATATTTAAATATATGATTTAATTAGAATTGTGATCAAAGAAATTATAGTAGTGTTTCTAGAAACTTTGGTAATTGCAATATAAATGTTATTTCGTATTTCAAATTTATGCATGTCAATTGTTTATATTTGTATTTTTTTTTATTCTCTGTCAAAATGTTTCTAAAAATTACAACAATCTGTGAAATGCATGTATATAGTCAAACATCTAATTATTCTAGATACATAGTTTCAACAAAGTTTATTTGTATAAATATGTCATAAATAAACTTTAATTAGATTTTTAAATGTTTTTCATGTTTACAGTAATAAGTAATACTGCCTCAACTTACACAAAACAGGCTTAAAAACGTTGTATAAATGTTATTGTAACTTATGCTACAAAGGCTGCAATTTTAACTAATAATAAATTGCAAGTATCTAAAGCCAAACCACAATAAAATCATTGCGTAAAATGATATTGTTCAAGTCAGTGCATAACTTTACGTGTAGTGTTACAGAACTGAACATATTTTGACAATTATAGAATTGATATTTAGGTGCTTATTAACTTGCTTAGCTCTAAGAAATCAATAAAAGAACGTACACAAATTTACAACAGCATACTGAAATTAAACAAAAATGTACAATTTTTATTTTCATTCGGGATTGCATTAAAGTTTTTGGTTACGCAAACCATATCATCTACTAGCAATGTTAACTCTATATAATAAAATAGAATATAAGTATTAAATAAAAAAAATTGACTTTTAAAAAAGTAAAAGGTTAGGCGAGTTTGATATATTCTGCAACGAAATCACAGATAAAAAAATAACTGAGATCAATCAAACAAAGTAATAATGAAAAAAAATTGAAGAAATCAATAAAACAATTTAAATGAACTCTGGTAGAAATGCTAGCTAATTTTAAGCTTTCAATAAGCTTATTATTACAAAATTAGCATCTGAAAGCTTCTGATTTAAACTTACAACAAACTATCGGTGACATCGTTTTAAATGGCAAAATGTAAAAATCCTTAAAAATAATGTAAATGATAATGCAAACTTTTTGACTTTAAGTAAATTGTAATTGTTAAAAAACAACAATAAAAGCTAATTTGAATTATTTGCATACTAATAATTCTGATCCTGAAAATAGTCAGTACAGTCAGACATGTATTATGACTACTGTATCAATCATAACTTCGAAATTAGATACAATAATGTAACTATTTGTATTTTATAATTGAAAATTCGAGAATCCAATATAGAAGTAAATAGTGTTGCAGTGCCGCAGATTTGGCGAGACCATGCGATATGATTTTGAACTCTTGGATAAAATATTTGTAGATCAATTTTGGGTAGCATTAAGAAAAATTATGAAATAATAAAAATATTTATTAACTTATGTTGCAACTTTATTAATAACCTATAATTATTAAAAGATTCATATATTACACATCATCAATCAATTTGAAAGGCATCATATTTATAAAAAATACTTTTTGTAACACATGCACAATTTTTGTGTATTTTAGACCTAAAAAGCGGCTGTAAGGTGATCTTTTTTTGACCAGCCTAAAAACAGCGGGCAAAAATTTGTAATTCCCTTTACAAAAGAATGATTGCGATAATATATCGAATGTAACGAAATATATATTGTATCACATGTTCCTCGCCAATTGATTGTGTGCTTTTCGATTGAATTATTTTTCATTTGCAATACGTTTTCAAGTTATAACAGGCTTGCCCTAATTTGTAAAAACAAGAATTCTGTTATAAAGTTATAAACAATAACGTAATTAGTTGTGATTCAAACAATTGAATCGAGTGAAAACATTGAGAGTGTACGTCGTGCTTGCGCAGTGATGCTTTGAGCCAGACAGCAGCTTCGCGGTATATAACCTTAAAATGGCATAATCCCACTTGAAAGTTTCGCTTTCTCTTCATCTTATATCCGACTTGATCTTATGCGTCTTCTGATTAGTCAGTCAAAAAAAAGGCACGTTTGATAATCGATTTAAAATTTAAATTTTTACTTTGGATTGGTTTTTGTACACGCATGAGCTCCTAACCTCAAAAACTAGAATGCGCGAAGCGCATCTAAAATTGCTAGTATGATTAACACATGCACTGACATATATAAATATAGGTATATGTATCATATATAGAACTAAATACTTTGAGGTGCAATGTCAAAAAAAAAGTGACTTTAGTTCTCCTTATAGGTACAAAAACGCGGAAATCAATACATGCGTTACAAAAACTACGGTGTGCACCAAGAGCTAAGCAGGATTTTTTACCTTGTGTGGATACTACAGTACTTGCCTCGACTTGCACTGCAATCTCTACAGTCAGTCTGAAAAAGCTTACTTTACGCTCTTGATACACAATATACTATAATATCTAAAAGTACATAATATAATAGCGGCAGAACATTCTAAACATGTACAACTACTTCCTTCTTTTAGCACGACAAAGTACAGAACTTCGACCTTTAATTAGATATTTCTCCAACACATTGACATTTATTTTCTTTGATGCATTGATCATTACAACTGCAAAATAATAGTTTGTATATGAGACATCTATCCAGAAACCAATGCATTTGTACTTGAATAATCACCACTCATATAATAAAATACTGCAGTATCTTTAAATTTTTCAATGTCTTGATCCACCTGTTGAAAATAATGACGTCATTTTATGACGTCATTTGAAGCAACAAATTGGAACTTTTTATGACGTCATTATTTTCAACAGGTTGTACTTTTAAATACTTATACACTTAAGGGGATGTGGGAGCTGGAAACACTGTTTTTCTGTTCGATATAACTTTTTGAATAAAGGTTGCAATGAAAAACCAAGACCAGAGCGCCATAGTGTTGAGTTTAGTGAATCATTATATCGAAAAAAAATACCAATCGGACTTTAGGTTTTTGTAAAAGTTGTGAAATACGAGCGAGTGTTTATGCGATTACAGCGCCAACCTCAAAAATCAATTTTACTTATTAACTTTTTTTAATTTGAAATTTTATCAATACCCTACTGAAAAAATCACGTGATTAATCACGTGATTATGTACGCGATTAATCACGTGATATTAGCGATCATTTTATCATGTCAATAGTCACGTGCATAATCACGTGATAAAGAAAAAATTTTGAAAAGTCCATGCACGTGAATAATCACGCGCATAATCACGTGTATAATTATGTGCATAATCACGTGATTTTTTTTCAGTAGGGTATAATGAACAGAGCGCCATAGGTTTGAGATAAGTGAATCATTCTACCAAAAGAAAATGTCAATACGGCTTTTAGTTTTTTTTTGCATTTGAAATACTGAATACTCCGTGGCCGATTTACGAAGCTATAGCTTCCACCTCCCCTTAAATACTTCAAAATTGATGAAATGGTTGCATATATAGGTACGGATGGTAGTACCGAAAATGAGGGCCAAAGAAATATTGTTTTTTATTATCGTTTGTTAAGTAAAATTATTAAAAATTATTAATTTCTTGGACATTAGCCCCCATTTTCCGTACTACCATCCGGGTGGTAGCACCTATGTAGGCAACCATTTTATAAATTTTGAAGTATTTAAGAGTATATAGGTATTTAGAAGTACAACCTGTTGATGCCAGTCAATGACGTCATTATTTTCAACAGGGTCTGATTGATTACTTGCCTTTCCAGCTGCTATATCTTTCGCAATGAATCTTCGTAGCATCCCGAGTGGAAAAATTTGCTGGTACTATAAGGCAAATCACCGTAGAATTTTGTTACATTTTAGTACGCTATTGATAATTTATGTACGTTTGCGTACGTTTTCGTACGTTTGCGTACGTTTACGTACAATTGGGTTTCGGTTCGAACATTTTTTACAGCATTACACAGAAACGTACATTAACGACATAAACGTACGCAAATGTACGTGAAAGTACGAAAACGTACGAATAAAATAAATATTTCACACCTAAATTTTTACAAATTATTTATACAAAACTTCATCAAGACAATCATTCATAAGACAATCATTCATAAGACAATCTTTATTTCTTACCACTATAATTAACTTAGTTTGTAGTAACGTTATCGGTCTTATATACCAACCAGCAAAAAACTTAGCGCTTGCGAGAATGAAAAACCGGACGCCACCTGGGAGCGGTCAGCGGATACGCAGTCAATATTATTATTTTTGGTATACTACATTTTCGTACGTTTGCGTACGTCTACGTACGTTCGCGTACGTTCTCGAACATTTTTGTATAATGCTGTAAAAAATGTTCGAAACGTAAATAAATCGTACGTAAACGTACGCGAACGTACGCGAACGTACACAAATTTACAACAGCATACTGAAATTAAACAAAAATGTACAATTTTTATTTTCATTCGGGATTGCATTAAAGTTCTTGGTTACGCAAACCATATCATTTACTAGCAATGTTAACTCTATATAATAAAATAGAATATAAGTATTAAATAAAAAAAATTGACTTTTAAAAAAGTAAAAGGTTAGGCGAGTTTGATATATTCTGCAACGAAATCACAGATAAAAAAAAGAACTGAGATCAATCAAACAAAGTAATAATGAAAAAAAAATGTTATGTTTATATCAAGGGCTTACTTAACTTAAAGTTAAGTTACATGATGATCCATTAGGAACAACTCTCAAGATACTTACTACGTAACTTACTATGTCCTTTTTATTGTACTTATAGTGTTTATATCACGTTTTAATACATAAAAAGAAAATTTTATTTTACTAGAAAACAAAATGAAACGGGAGCAGTAGCTGCGACGGACGAAATGGACAACGTACGTCGCCGACTCGTGAGCGAGAGACGCAAGGAGATGACAAGCAACGTTGGCGCAGCAACAGCGACCTTTCATTTCGACAAGGCGTTCAAGTCAGTCCCGCGCACTGTAAGACAGCCGATGCAGGTGGCGGAGCCCTTCGTAGGGTCTACCAACGTGAGCGTCTGATGCAGCAGGACCAGCGTGATGGCAGCTCGCCTGCACGAACGCCAGGAACAAAAACTACAGCGTCTCGTGTTCGTAGTGACAGATGCCGCCCGAGTCAAGGGCCCTGACGACGGGGCATTGGGAATCACTACGGGTTCCGCAGTCAAGAGTTATCTTGGTTATCTGCGGGTGAAAGGCTGTCTGTGTGCTACGAGAATCGTGTCCGCGGGGCTATCTGCGCGCATGCGCGACCGCGTGACTCGGCAACGGCGCGTGAACTGATAGTGTTGTAAGCGAGCGGGCCGTCGGGCCACGACGCGTTGACCAATCAGCGCGCGCACGGTACGGCGGCTAGGGAGAGCAGAGTGTCAGCCGCGAGTCGCGAGCGCTCTAGCTGGCACTCGCCTGCCCCGGCTGCTCCCGAACGGTCGTGCCTCAACTTCAACTTCACCCGGTGTTCCAGCTAGAAGGATTTAAGGTCAGTGAATCGTTTTCCGTTTTCTCCGGTCGTATCCGTCTTGCGGGTGAACGGCAGTTCCACGTTCGGTTTCGTAAACGAAAAGATTATCTCGCGTACGCGTTAGTTACCTCCGGATCGCTGTCTTTATCTCTTTATCTCTTTGTATTGTGTTCCGTTGAATAAAGGGTTATCTCATTTATAAGGGCTATCTTCTTGAGTAATAAGCGAAGTGTAGAATTAAGGATTTTTATGATAAAAGTGTAGAGTTATTTTGTGAAAACGTAGGTTAATACTTGGCGCCGACACCTGGACGCACGAGGCGTAAGGTGGTCGTGCAATTCTAGGATAAGTCGTTCGGCGTTTGCGGAATTCGCGTGCGACGTAATTGTGTGTGTGAGTGAGAGACGAGACGTTCAGCAGCTCACAAACAGCCAGCGACACGTGTGTCCGCGCCGGTAGAAGATCAACGCGAACGCGCGGGACGAGTAACGTAAACACTCTCGAAACGAACTTCGGCAATACGTGGAACTGCACACACCGAGATTAGTACGTAAGAGTAGTACAACAGAGGTGAAAGAACAAAGCGGCGACTGTTCACAGTACGCACGACAAACCAATACATTGATTGCTCGAATCCCTTCGAGGGAACTTCGATACTATTTAGGATATCTGAGACTGTGCGAGGTCACCTTCCGAAATGGCTAGTGAAGCCTCAGTCAACGATTGGGTTATGGCATTGTCGAAGGATGAAATTAAACGTGAAGCGGAGAGTTGCGGACTAAATACAGCAGTCAGCTTAGCCGAACTGCAGAGGCGTTTGGCACACGAGGTGTACATCGAGAGGAGCATAGTGCAACCCGACAAGGAACTTCCACCGTCATTCGCTGTGCGCGAGCACGACGATCGGCCACCCCCCTACCAGCTCTCAACAAACGTCCTACTGCTAACATCGAACGTATCGGGCCCTATAGCAACGGCGCAAGAGCAACCGTTTCACGCGTCGCGAACATCGAGCCCTATAGAGACCGAACGCGGGCGATATAGAAAAGAGCAGACCTCTACGGGTACAGTACCACGTGTACCGAGACGCAATTCTGCACAAATAATCAGCAAAATAATAGCCAAAGGGACTCAGGTTATCTAACATTAACTTCAGATGGCCACGTTTACAACTCGACAAATTTTCAAAACGTGCAGGATAGGCCAATAATAAACTATCCGCGAGCGAACAGCACAACGAGGTTAGCTGGAAATAATTTAATTTCATCCACGGCTATGTTTAACACACAAAACCAGGCTACCTTCAACCGACCTTCTACATTAGCACAAGAAGTAAACCCTAATAATTTAATATCATTACAAACACAACATTTATCGAGAAATACGTGACATACAGGGAATGGTTATGTTAGCACGACACCATGTAAAATTCCGACCAGAATTAATAATTTCATGCCACCGGAGGGGCAAAATGGCTAACTAAATAACGGAATACCTAGACCGTCTCACCTACAATTACCAATTAACAATAATAATGACGATAATCGACAACAATATAGAGGCGCGTACAATAATAACAAACAGCCCATTAACACAGAGCGTAGGTTAATCGCACCTACTCACATTAAGGCTTTTGACTTTATTTGCAAATGGGACATTAAATACTCTGGAAGACGCGATGAATATAGTGAAGAATTTTTAAAACGACTAATGGAAGGGCGCTTAATCATGCACATATTTCGGATGATGATTTATTTGGAATATCGCCGTTTTTCGTTCAAAGGGTTGCCTTACAGTGGTATAGAATAAATTCGGATAACTGGGTCACATTCGAGCAGTTCGAAAACGCATGGCGTGCATGTTTTTCACAAGCAGATTTTCAGTTCGCGCTCATGGAAAACGTTCGACGCCGAACGCAAGGCGAACGCGAACCAATCGCCGACTACCTCACGTACATCAAAGCAATGTTTAGTCGCATAATACCTCCGCTAGGACCAGTCCGTGAAATAAATCTAGCTCTCCGAAATATGCTACCGAGATTACAAACCCGTATTGATAAGTCTGAAATCTTCACGTTCCAAGAGCTGTAAGCTATTGCAGTACGCAAAGAGAAAGGCCTAATGATTACGAGAACATACAAACCACCCCCGGGCGCCGAAGATTCTCTCCTACCGGACTTAGCTTATAGAGAACAGCGCCCACAGCGTAATATTAGACAACAATTATCTAACCTCGAGCGGACGAAGAACAAAATTGAGCACGCGTAGAACATACAGAACCAGACTTTACGGAGGATGCCTTGCCTGACGAGGACGAATTAAATAATTTAGGTTACGGATGCGACAAACGCTTTAACAATAAGCAGAGACAACCGACAAACCAATCACCTAATAAAAACCTGCATAACAACAACAAGAGACCAATGACACAGATACAGATCTGTTATAACTGCGGAAAATCCGGATATTTCTCGCGAGAATGCGAAGGCCCAAAACGTGCGTTTTACTATAAATGCAGAAAAATCGGAACACGGTTTATAAATTGCCCGAAATGTAATCCAACAGAAATATTCTGCAACGATTGCGGATTAATAGGCTACCTCAGAGTAAATTGTCCAGAATATACGGGCAATGCAGACTAAAGTCGCAAAGTAAGTCCGATGCGGCTTGGAAAACAGAAAAGGCCTCACTGGTCGAATCAAACAAAAATTTGGATATCTACCCGACAAAAAGAAACGCAGTCTGCGACGAAAAAAAAGTTGCACACAAAAAAATGACGAGGCTGACTTAAAAGCTATCTCTGAAAAATCAGGTTATCTAACTAATAAAGACAAAATTGAGCCAAAGGCTAACTGTGATATATATAATAAAGCACCGGATATCTTAAATAATTAACGAGAAAACGCGGAAATTCGAGATAATAACTTTGAATATTTAAAATTCGCACCTTCGCAATGGGATATCTTAAATACCGAAGAAAAAGAACGACTTGCATTTTCGGATTATTTACAAGACATCGAGACAGTTGTAAGCGAAGCACCCGAATTTCTAATAAAAAATTCAAGCTATAAATTAATTAGAGACGATTTAATTTACGAGGATATCTACACGACGGATAAATTATACAGTTTATCTTTAAAATCCCCGATCCTACTTTACTCTACGTCAGCATAGCGGACAATAAATTCAAAGCTCTGAGAGACAGCGGAGCGAGTAAAACGTTCATAGGACTGAAAATACATAAAATAGTAACGAAAAACGCACTATTGGTGAACAAGAACGTAACCCGGAGAGTCACGACGCCGCTAGGTTATACAGAAGAGATACGTGAAATTATACCCACAAATGTTTTATGACTTTCCTCGCAGGAAAGTAAATCGGCTTGAGTTCAGATCTCGAGTGCGAACATCTGGCAGCGCGCAGTCCGGTCTCGGGCGTGTGGACAAAGCCCGCACGGCCGAGTCGGGCGGGTGGCGCGCGGTGTTTGGGCTCGAGCGGCGATTTTTGTCCATTTTTGTAATATGTGATGAAAGAGATAGATTAAGAGATAAGAGATAATGTGAAGTGTTTTTTGTTGTGGTGCTTGCGTAGTGTTTCTAGATGAATGCGTTCGACAGTGTGGGCTCATCACACTCACGCCTGTTCCTATCGGCTGTCCGCGGCTACTTATTCAATTTATTCGCAGCTAACCTCTTTCTTAGAGGCTGTTCCTCTATCCGCAACCCGAGGATGCGTTGTGTAGTGGTGATAAGCACCCACCCGACATTGTAACAGTTAAGGAGGCAATTGGGAAACAAAAAAAAAGAACGCAGCAAGAGAAGACGAGATACAGAATGAAGCTTGGTTATTTGGAGAAGACAGTGTTGAGGACTTCTTATACAAAATTTTAAATGGTATTTGGAAGGGAAATGGTTTCCCAGAGGAATGGAACACGGGGCTAATTGCACCGATACACAAAAAAAGAAGATAAGGATGAAGCGGAAAACTATAGAGGGATAACACTGCTGGACACGGGTATAAAATATATGCAAATATAATTAAAAAAAAGTTGAGAGTAGAATTGGAAGAGAAGAAGGTACTGGACGACACGAAGGTGGGATTCAGAAAAGAAAGAGGCACAGTGGATGCGATATATATAGTAAAAGCCATGATAGAGGAAGAGATAAAAAAAGAAAAGGGGAAAGTGCTTTTATTCTTTGCGGATATGAAAGCGGCTTTCGACAAACTAAAAAGAGAGAAGATTTGGAAAATACTAGAAAAGAGAAAGGTAAAAGATAAGTGCATAAGGAAAATAAAAGAAATATACAAGGACACACATAGCAGAGTCAGAATTGGTAAGGCAAAGTTAAGAAAGTTCAAAACCGAAAAGGAAGTAAGACAAGGATACCCACTCAGCCCAGCGCTCTTTAATATCGCTTTCGCAGATCTAGAAGAGGAACTAAAAAAAGTACTGGAAGGAGGGCTGATAATAGGCAACAGAAAGGTATACTTGATAAGATACGCAAACGTTATAGTTCTAATGGCGAATAACGTAAAAGGAATGAAGAAAATGCTGAAAAGCTTTGATAAATATATATAAAAAAGAAAGGTCTCGAACTGAATGTAGAAAAATCGAAAATAATAAGATGCAGAAAACGGGGAGGAAGGAAAAAAAGTCACCTTCGAATGGAATGGAAAAGAAGTAGAAGCAGTCAAAAGTTTTACATATCTGGGATACGAGCTAGATGCAACAATAAGAAAGACGAACAGATAAAGAGAGCCAAAGGAAGAGAAAATACAGCGCTAGGGAAAGTATGGAGTACTTTAGTAAATATGTATCTAAAAAGAGGAGGAAAGAATAGAAACATGGAACTGGAGATACAGGCAAGGTTTAGATTGGGGAACGAAGCGAGAGCGAACAAATATTGGACGGAAGAGGAAAACAGAAAATGCAAAATATGCAGAGAAAAAATGGAAACAGCTTAACACACAATGGAGGAATTCGAAAACACAAAATCAGAAGGAAACTGGCAAGAGAAAATGAATAGGAGACAGGGTAATCTAGGCAAACTACTACAGGTAAGATGGAAAAGAAAAGTGACAGAACTGAATACGGGAGAAAAAAGGAACAGAACACGGAGAGAGGAACAGGCGGGTCGTCCACAATCTCTTTAAACACCTAAAGCGGGAAGAGGGCAACGAAAGGTAGAAAGAAAATAAATATGTTAGAAAAGCCGTCAAGACCAGAGAGAGAAAAGTAATCAAAGGAAAGCAGGAAAAGAAAAGAAAAATGAGTGAAGGGAAGAAGCTGGAAGAAAGATTGGGATGGGCGCTAAAAAGAATCCGAGAACTAGAGATAGTGATGATAGAAAAAGAAAGGGAGGAAAAAAGTGTAAAAAAGGTGTGGTGGAAAGAGCTCAAGCTTAAGGACGAAGAAATTAGAGGGATAAAAAAAAGGATAGAAAGGTTGGAAAAAAGCCGACAGAAGTGGAAGCACAAGAAGGGGGGAAAAAGGAGCCGAAGAAAAACATTTGAAGAAGAAGAATCGGAAAGAGATTGGACAAGGAAAAAAATTGGAAAAGAAGGTTGGTGGACAGAAAAGGTCAACGAAAATATGTTAAGGATAGACTTCGAAGAGACAAGAGGGAGAAATAAATTATAGAAATGGAGATACACACTACACGAACAGAAATACTGAGATACACACACAAAATCACATACACAAGAATGAGAGTATACACTACACAAACAAGGCAGAGACGCAATCACACATACATGTACACGACCAATGAAAATATAAAGATCAAGGAGAATGAATGCAACGATATTTAAATGTAAACTAAAACTCTTATTGTATATGTATAGAGTAAACTTAGAGAAAGTGCAAAGATGTTTACTCAAAGATAGGTTTATTTTGAATGACAGTTATTATTTGCAATCAATAATATGAAGTTGCATGAAAAATAATAGAACTTAAAAAGAACGATAATTGAAATATACTACATTTCTTAAGTTAAATAAATATATTATTATATATTCTAGTCGATTGTATTCAGAGCAGTCAGAGCAGAATGAACATTGGAGCCAATTTTTCACGATATTTATACATATTTTCGCGCATGCGCAGACGTCATTGATAAACATAAAGGAATTAATATAAACTGAACCTCCGCAGTCTTTCGAATGTTTAGTCTGCTTCCGATACTGCAATAATTTGAGTAAATAACTATGACAGTGTTTATTGCATTTATTTATTAAAATGCTGCAGCCGTTTGACAAAATTTACTTTTAAGTGTTCCAGCACATTCATTTATTAAAATGCTGCAGCCGTTGTATGAAATTTTTTATTATAATTTTTAGCTCATGCATTTATCAATATAATATAGGAAATATCAATATAATATAATTTCATAATATAGGATGATTTCTACTCCAATACTTCAACTCACAAAAAAAAAGTCATAAAATGTTTAATCTATAAACTGAAAAATCGTGGGTACAAGTCAAGATTTCAACTTTTTTTAATTGCACAAAAATAATAATTTACTGTATATTAGTCGGCTCTGATGGTATAAACTTTCAAGTGAACATCTATATTAAAATAATGCAAAACAATTATAGTTTAAAAATCTAGATACATTTTTGAGAATTAAAGATATACTTTCCCCTTAATAAGTTTCAAAATATAATTTTACAATATTTTGAAAGTGTCCAATCATCTGTAATTTTCATGAAATTTTTGAAGTCGCTAAGGCGACGGTGACTTGTTGAGTGCATTTTAGAGTGGAATTTCTTTTACTAAAAAAAAAACAAAGAGTAATCGTAGTCTCGATAGTATGATAATCATGTAACCACTTGAGATCGATTGCTGGGCTTATTGACACAAAGCATTCTACTCTTATCCATCAAAAGTAAGGAAAACAATGATTACCAGTTAAATAGAGATACTTGATTGTATAACGCTGGAAAATACTTATTTACCTTTTGATTAGTAGTTATTTACGAATGTTCATTATGGGCTTTATTTATTTATAAAGAATTGTTAAAAACACATTTGAAGGTGCACTCATTACTTATTTTGGAAATCAAACTTGAAATATAGGTTGGATTTATAATTAGATTCATTAAGTTACTTATTTGTTGTAACTATAAGTTGCAGTAACGTTATTTATTAAACTTTCTTTAAGGTTAAAAGTGACGAGTTTTTCAATTATTTTAAATCGAATGTTACATGATATGTATTACTAGTAGTTAATAAACTACTAAAAAGAAACCTTGTTTATTATTCACTGTAATTAGCGTTAAATTTGAAATATAGTTTGTAAATTAGACTGAAAAATAATATCTAATATATTTTATTTTTATTTTTTATTTTTATTGACCAGAAAAGTATTTACAGAGTATTTATATCTACATAACTTCTGCAAAAACCTGCAGAGGAACACGTAGGTACCTGTGGGCAGGACTGGCATTTTACAAAATTTAGAAACTAATAATTCCGTAAGAGAATATGCTATGAAAAAAGGTATAATATATCAACATCAATGTTTCTGTTGACATGTACTGGGAGATCTTGTAGAAGATGTAAATTAGGTACTTGGTTTTATTGATGATATTATGTATGTGTTTATCCCATCTTAGGTTATAATCGAAAATAATCCCTAGGTATTTGCAGCTCTCGACTCTAGTTAGTTTTTTATCTCTTATTTTGACACAAGACTGTAGAGGCACGCTATCACCGTAATTTCCAAAAGTCATATAGACAGTTTTATCAACATTCAGGGATAATCTATTACTCGCTAACCAAGCATCTAATTTTAGTAGATAACTGTTCACATTATCCTGGGCATCTTTCCATGAAGACCCAGAGGATACTATGACAGTATCATCAGCATACGATGAAATGGCTTTGGAAGGGATTACTTTTAAAAGATCATTTATGTATATCAGGAATAGGAGAGGACCAAGGATAGTACCTTGGGGAACCCCAATTGTTATTTGCTTGCTAGTACTCTCTTCATTACCTACTCTAACTTTTTGCAGTCTATCATTGAGGTAACTGCGCAGCAAATCAAGTGCCTGACCTCTAACTCCAACGTGGTAAAGTTTCTCAATTAAAAGATCATGATCAACAGTATCAAAAGCTTTAGCAAGATCCAAGAAGGTAACAATGGTAGGAGTACTAGCATCGAGATTATTTTAGAGAATATTCACCAAATAATTTAGGGTATTTTTAGTACCAGTATTCTTCCTAAAGCCAAACTGCTGAACAGATATCAAATTGTGTTTTTCAACAAAATCTATAATTCTAATATATACAACTTTTTCCAGGATCTTTGCCAAGTTGGAGATTAAAGATATAGGCCTGTAGTTAGATATATTATGCCTTTCTCCTGACTTATGTACAGGAATTATCTCCGCGTTTTTCAATGCGTTTGGCCAGATGACTTTCTCAATACATAAATTAAAAATAAAAACTAACGGTTTAACAATAAAATTACTCAAAACCTTCAGAGTTTTGGTGTTAATCTTATCGACTCCACCATTTTTAAATTTCATATTATTTATGATATTCAAAACTTCAACAGAATTCGTTGGAATTAAGAAAATGGAATTACTGTTCATGTCGGGCAATTTCACAGAAAAAATTATTCATACAGTCAGCTATTTCAGCCTTATTAAAAATCTTACTATCATCTATTTTAATATAACTTGTACTATCATTAACTTTACTATTTTTCCCTATTTTGTTGTTAATAATACTCCATAATTTTTTTGAGTTGTTTACATTACTTTCGATTAGGTTCTTTTCATGCTTTATTTTAGCATCTTTTATTACCCTATTCAGAACTTTGGTATAAGTGAGATACTCGAGCTTGAGCTGTTTGTTATTAATGTCTTTACGCCATATGTTATACAGTAATTCTTTAGTGGCACATGATTGCATAATAGCATTAGTTATCCAGGTCTTTCTGGGCTTATGATTCACATTTCTTTTTATAATTGTAGCATGTTCAATACAGAATTTGATATCATTTATCAGCTTATCAGATGCTTTATTAGGATCATGGATTGACATTATTATATTCCAATTTATAGTCTTAGCAACGTTAGTTAATTTCTTATAATCAATAAATTTGATGGGCTCAAAATTTTTAGTTCTCATTTTTTCGAGAGTAATAAATATTGGATAGTGATCAGTTAGAGAGTGTTTAAGTTTGAACGTAGCAGTTTTTAGATTATCTGTTTTTATGAAAATGTTGTCAATGCATGATCTTTTGCTACTTCCAATCGATGGCCTGGTAATACCCAAAAAGCCTGGTATGTATCCTTTGTCCAGGAAGTTACAGAGAAACTCCTGGCTATCCTTTTCTGTATCAAGTAAATTGATATTAAAATCCCCCACTAGTAGATGATTTTTAACATTTCTTTTTTTGTTTAAGGAATTATTAAGAGCTAATATAAATTCACTCTTAGGAATTCCATGAGAGCTATAAACAGAGGATATATCAATTCAATTTGATCAACTTTGCCCTACCACACTCAATAATTTTGGTCTCATGGACAATATTGCTATCAACAAAGACTATAACTCCATCATTTTGATTAAGATGGCTATCATTGTAGTAACTTTTGTATCCATCTAACTCAAACATCTTGTAATTAATTTGAACAAAAGTTTCTGTACATATTAAAATCGATGGTTTAATAGTTAAGCTATTAAATAAAATTTTCAGTTTATCAAAGTTAGCTAACATACTACGAATATTTACATGCATTATGAAATCTGATTTGTTGTTCAGCGCTTTGTTAAGACTAGATGTCGCTTCGAAAACTCTTTCGATGATAATAGAATCGTTGTTTATTTTATCCAAAATTTCAAAATCCATAATTCAATTAATTTAAATTTGAGACCAGTTGCTGGGGAGAGATAAAACTTTACCTAGTCTTAACAGATTTTGCAGTCGTTTTAGTCTTGGATGAATTTTGTTGGTTACGAGTCGGTAGTTGATTCCTAGGTTTTTTCGATTTTGGTCAGCATGTTGATGTTGATTCCTTATAGGCTGTTTGTCAGTAACTTGTTGAATGCGTAGGTTTGCTTCAGTGGATTGATCATGGTCACTGTGTAGATCACTTGCGTTCGAGATATTATCAAGTTGATTATTTATCTCCATATGGTAATTTATCGGTATTGGTTTAACCGTCGGTAACTTAGATTGCACCGGATAATCAGTTGTCTCAATGTATTTCTTAATTTTGTTTTTTAATATAATACACATATTATAATCCGTAGCATCATGATTGGTATTGTAATTGGTTTCAAAGTTGGAGTTGCTGAAACTACAATTAGGACAGGCAAGCGTGGTACTGGTGCAGCTAATTGTTTTATGCTTCTGTGAACATCTGAGACAAGTAGATTGATTAGTACATTTAACAGTACTATGTCCAAATCTCCCACATTTCAGACATGGCTTGATGTTTATTAGGTCGAATACTCTGCAAGATTGCCATCCGAAAAAGATTTTGTTTTTACTTTCTCTGATATATTTGTATACTTCAGAGGTAACTTCAGCTAGTACACTAGTGAGGTTAGTTTTGCTATTCGTATACATGTGTAAAACATTTACTTTAGAGTCAAAATCAGGAAAGTTTCTGATATTGATGTCTTCTTCGATGCTTTTGTTGTTCAGATTTGAACAGTTTTCGATTCCAACAATTTTGATTTTTGGGTTGTTTAATTGTTCAAGTTTTATTTCACATAAGTCACTTAACTTGGTTTTCAGCAGTTTTTCAGTCTTTTTCAGTTCATTTTACATTACGTCAAAAACATATACAATCTACTGTATATAATTTTCTCGAAAATTTTTGCTACGTTTGATATAAGGGAAATTGGTCTGTAATTCGACAAACATGGCCTATTTTTAGCCTTAAATATAGGGACTATATCAGCACGCTTTAGTGCGTTTGGCCACGTTGATTGTTGGATACACATATTAAAAATGTGTTGCAACGGTATCGCTATCTCACTTGAAATTACTATGATTGTTTTTACACTGATATTATCAACACCGCTAGTTTTTTCTTTATGTATTCTATAGTTTTTAGTATTTCCAAAATGTGTGATTCAAAATGGATGCTTGTTTTATTCAAGATTTTTTCATAGTTTGTATATTCATGCTTCAGAGTTATATTTGTAGGATTTTTTTTCCATATATTATATAGATTTTCTTTATTTTTACACGATACTAATATTGCTTTAATTATCAATTTTTTTCTAAGTAATTGCTTATTATTAGTTTTTTTTTTGTTACAAGTGGCTTTTCCAACACAGCTATGTATCATTTTTATTAGTTCATCTAAAGCTAGATTTTGGTCCTGCAAATGCAAACATTAATTCCGTTATATTTTCTATGCATATTCCTTTATCTTCCTATAATTAACATAATTTTCTATCTTTTCTTGAGCATTCTGCACTTTAAGCTGATCGATACTTATTACAAGCTGATAGTGATTATTAAATGGAGTACATAGTTTAAAAGATTCAATATTAAAATCTCTAGTCTTTGCAAAACAATTATCGATACAAGAACCCGATTCATTATCTATCTTGTTACACCTCTATTGTACGGAATAAATTCCTGTTCAAAGAAATTATTTAAGAATTCCTGACTTATTGATATTGCACCTATATAATTATTTTGTACATTATTTTCTATTATATCTATATTGAAATCTCCGATTATACAGTGGTTTTTAGTTTTAATGTGTTGATAGAATTTTTTTACACTATTTAGAAATTCTGTTTAGAAAACATCGTGACACCTGTATATAGCCGAAACCGTTAATGATTCACCTGATTGATGCTTAAGATCCGAGCTAACCACACTCAATCTATCAAATCTACTTTAGTTTTTTCATAAATATTGTTTTTAATATATACAAGGACACTATCTGCCCTATTAATTTTACTCTCATTGTAGCACAATTTATACCCATGCAATTGATAGAAATAAGAGTGCTGCACGATCCATGTCTCCGTACAGATTATCACACACATGGCTTTTTTGACATACTTTCTACAAATGTTTCTAATTTTTCAAAATTTGCATTGAGTCTTTTTATATTCACACACAAAATTAAATTCTTATTCTTCACGATCTTTCTGTTGAGTTCTCTGATGTTTTGTACTTCACACTCTGCCTTGCTTACTTCTTCAATGTTAATATCCTGATCCATAATTAATTTATGTTTCTTCCTTTATTTGATATTGTAACGAGTTGAGCACCACAGCCAACTCGTAGCGGTATGAGTACTGCTGCGCCGCGCCGAAACAGCGTAGAGTCGCGTACGATAATAAACACGTGCAAATTCGGCAATAGGCGCGAAAGAGATAGAGCGAGCGCGCGGGCTAATCTTTCAGATGCGCGCTCAGATAGCTCTCGGCCTTCGGAAGGTAAACACGCGACTTCGCTTATAGAAATCGAAAAGCTTCGTGATATCGTGTGCTGTGCTGTGTCCAGTGGATCGAAGCATACCTTGTAATTGAGTGAGACGCGGAGTCCGGGTATTCCTGACCTTGCCTAGCGGTTCAGCGCGGTGGCCAAGTCTCGCAGCCTGTCCAGGATTAGGAACGTCGTCAACGAGAGAGAGAAGGTTTGTGTGACGCGCAGCGCATGGGAGATTACTTTTTGATCTCGAATATATGAATCATTTAAGACTAAATTTGTTCCAATGATATCTCGTTAATACAAATTTATTATTTCCTTTTTGGCAATATATAAATAGAATGTACATAGAATAGAATCGTTTATTGTTTATACATTAGTATTTACAATATTTTACAATGAAAAACTATAAACTATTGCGTCGTAGTGTACAGCTTAGTAATATATATTTAAATCACTTTTTTTGTTTTTTCTTTATTATTTTCTCCTCTTCTCTCTATTTTTCTTCACTCAATCCTCCTTCTTCTCCTGTGACTCCTTTCTTCCCTATATTTCAGCTCTTTCCTCTCTGTTTTTCCTTTTCCATATTATTATTCCGTTTAGATACCCTATCTGTGTTTTCTCTCCTCCGCAAACTTTTTTCCAATCCGCTCCTGGTATCTTTGTGTCCTCGCACCTCTCTATTACATTTTTTAGTGTCTCCTCTTCTTTTCCGCACATTCTGCACCTCCTGTCTTCTTCGCTTCTCCAGTATTTGTTGCTCCTCGTTTCACTCCCCAGTCTAAATCTTGCTATTATTCCTAACGATCCCCTTTTGTGTTCTCCTGTGTCCGTCATATGTTGTGGGGTATCTCCTATTTCTTTTAGCAGTTCTTTGGTCTCCCCCGCGAATTTTGAGTCCCTTATCTCCTCTCTCCACCTTTGCCATTGTGTGTCCTTGTTTATCCTCTCAATCTCCTCTTCTACTTCCTCTCCTGCTTCCACTCTTCTGATATATTCTGTCAGGGATAACCCGCATTTCTCCATCTCTTTCTTCCGCTGCTACTTCTCTCTTCCGCTCCTGTCTTTTCTCTCCCCCTCTCTTCTTAGTATTCTCCAGCACTCTCCTAGTAGCGTGCCTTCGCTCGCTTTGCTCAGTTTCCTCTCATATCTTATGGCCCTTTTCCTTGCTCTCGTTTCCAGCTTGAATCTCTTCGTTTCCCAGTGTAGTATATGCGCTGGAGTTGTCCTCTCTAGCTTCATTATCCACTTCATGTATCTCCTCTGCACCTTTTCCAACTCCTCCTGGCCTTTCCAACCCCAAATCTCTGCTCCGTACTCCATCACACTTTGCACTAGTGCCTCGAATAGCTTTATCCCGATTTTCCAGTTCTCCTTACATATCTGTTCTCCTATCCCCCATACTGTGCCTAGTAAAGCTGTTGCCTTTTCTTTCATTTTCTTTATCTGTTCATCCTCTTTTCCGTTTTCTTTCATTGTGTATCCCAGGTACTCGAATTTCTTCACCACTTCTATTTCTTTTTCTTTCCACTCAAATCTCTCCTCTCTCCCCCTTCTCCCTCCGTTTCTGAATATCATCACCTTCGTTTTTTCCGCATTCAGCTCCAGCCCTTTCTTCTCTATAATTTTCTGGAATCTTCTCATCATCTGTCTTAGCCCTGTCGCGTTTGTTGCTAGTAGCACCACGTCATCTGCGTACGAAATCGACCATATCTTCTTTCTTCCTAGTATCACTCCTCCCTCCTGTACTTTACTCAGTTCCTCTTCCACGTCTGCCATTGCTACATTGAAGAGTAGTGGACTTAGTGGGCATCCTTGTCTCACTCCTTTCTGTGTCTCAAAGCTTCCTATCTTCCTTTCTCCTACCTTCACCTCACATTCTGTCCTATCATAAATCTCCATTACCCTTTCTCTGGTTTTTTCGTTCACTCCCAGCTTCCTCATCATTCTCCAGATCTCTCCCCTTTCTATCTTGTCGAATGCCGCTTTCATATCTGCGAAGCATGCGTATACTTTTCCTCATTTTTTCATCAGCTCCTGCTCCACCGCCATGCTCACCACGTATATCGCGTCCGTCGTGCCTCTCCCTCTCCTAAATCCCATCTGTGTGTCGCTTAGTCTTCCCTCTTTTTCTAGTTTTGCTTCCATTCTCCCTCTTAAAAGCTCCGCATAGATTTTATATCCTGTGTCCATTAGTGTGATTCCTCTATAGTTCCCGCAGTCTCCTTTCTCTCCTTTTTTGTATATCGGTTTCACTGTCCCTTTCTTCCATTCCTCTGGAAAGCCTTCTCCGTCCCATATCTTCCCCATAATCTCCGTTAACTCTTCCAGCATTAGATCTTCTCCGTGTTTCCATGCCTCGTTTTGAATTCCGTCGTCTCCAGGTGCCTTTCTCTCCTTCATTTTTCTTATGATCTTTCTCACCTCGTCCACTTCTATCTCTCCCTCTCCGCCCTCGTTCTCACTGCCCGTTTCTAGTATCGCTCCCCTTTCTTCGTCCTGCCGTCCTACTTTCTCCCCCAGTTGCCCTTTAAAGTGCTCTAACCATTTTTCATCTCTTATGCTCTTGTCTATTTCCTCCCTTCTTCTCTTCCTTCTCTTTTTGACCATGTCCCAGAATTTCTTGCCCGTTCTATCTTCCTTTGCCTCTTTTATTTCTGACTTTAGGCCCTCCTCTTTTTTTCTCCTGCATAGGTTTCTTAACTCTCTTTTGACCTGCCTATATTTCTCCATGCTGTTCCTCCCTTTTCCTACCTCTTTTTTTGCCTTTCTCATTTCTGCTTTCTTTCTCCTGCACTCCTCATCCCACCACTTTCCCTCCTCTCTTCTTCCTGGTTTCCCTTTCTTGAATTGTAGCGCGTTCCCTACCTTCACTTTGATCTCCCCCCACGTCCTCGCGGCCCCCCCTCTAACTATCCATCTTCTATATTCTTCGATTGCCCTCTCTGACCATGAGACCTTCACTGTTTCCTCCCTCCGTTGCCTTTCCTTTCTCCTTCCCGATTCGAGGTCGACCTCTAGCGCCTCGTGGTCCGACTCCATTCTGTCTACTACCCTCATTTGCTTCACCCTATTCCTCCCTTCCTCATTCGTTATTCCATAGTCAATCACCGAGCACCCCATCCCTCCCACGTATGTGATTTCCCCTTCTTCGTCCCCTTCTATGTTGCCATTTAGTATGCTGAGCCCCATCTCTTTGATCCTATTTAACAGTTCTTCGCCCTCTCTATTTTTTATCTTATCTTTCGACTCTCTTTTTTCCTCGTTGCCCTCCTCATCGAAACCGCCCCCTTCTATTCCTGTTCTAGCGTTTAGATCACCACACCACAAAATTTTGTCCCCCCCCTGCCCTCTCTACTAATTCCTCCATCTCTTCATAGTTGTTTTTCCTCTCTTCTCTCATGTATGTCGTGCATATCCACCATTCCTCCCCCTTTATCCTCACCTTCGCCCCTATACATTCTCCTGACCTGCCTCTCATCCATTCTATCTTATCCCCGCTCCCCCCTGTCCTTACTGCCATTAGCAAACCCCCTTTAAGCCTACCTCTGCTACCCCCCTTCTTTGCTTCTCTTACCTCGATTTCGTATCCTTTTAGCCTCTTTTTTATCTTGTCTCCTTCTCCATCTTCCATCCATGTTTCCTGCAGGCAGATCACATCGAACACTTTTAGGTATCTCCAGCCCTCCTCTCCTAGTCCTTTTATCCCTGCCACGTTCCAGCTTACTACCTTTATGCTCTCATTGGTCTCCTCCCTTGTGTTGTCCTTCTGCTCTTCTGTCCTCTGCCCTTTTTCCTGTCTCTCTTCGAAAAAGCTGTCCCTTCCTCTCTGCCCAAACATATTCGGTATTTCCTACTGTGAGCCCGTTTCTCCTTATTTTTACTGTTTGACCCTCTCTCTTCCACTGTTTTGCTAACTCGTTCAGTTTCTCCCTCGTCCTTCTCTCCCTCCAGGTCGTGTCGTGGTCGATGAACACGTCCGTCCCTTTCAGCGCGCTCTTCATCCCCATCAGTTTTTCTTTCTCTTCTCCGTCTTTGCACTGAGCTCCTATTTTGCTGTTGGCTCTTCCTCTTATTGTCCATACTCTCTTGAATTCTATCTCTATTCTCAGTTTGTCTCTTACCCAGCTCTTCAGCTTATCCTTGTCCCATCCTTCTCCTCTGATTCCTGATATCACCACGTTGTTTCTCTTCCTTTCTCTCTCTCCCTCTTCTATTCTCCACTCCAGTTCTTCCATCTGCCTTTTTTCTCTTTCTTCCTCTTCTGCACTCTTTTCCCTTCGATCTTGCTCTGGTCCTTCTCTGCTTCTTTCCGGCATTCTCTCCTCAAATCTCTCCTCTAGGTTTTTTATTTTCTCTAGCATTTCTTCCTTTAGTTGTTCCCTTCTTTTACCTTCCTCCTCTGCCGCCTTCTCTGCTCTCTTTCCCATCTCTATTCTTTCCTCTCTCTCCTCTTCCATCTTCTTCTTGAATTCTTCCAGGGCTTCCTTTATCCTTTCCTCATTTTCTTTCCATTTTTCCTCCCACTTCTCCATCATTCTTTTTCTCTTGTTCCTCTCTTCTTTCATCCCTTCACATATGTTGTTCAGGGTTTCCTGCAATTTCTCCATTTCCCGGTCTTCTATCTCTTTCTCGTTTCCTTTCTTCGGTGGTGTCCTCAGCGTCAGGTTACTCTTCTCAAACGGGCTTCTTTCTTCTCCTTCCTCGACCTTTTCTCTCTTCTTTGCCTCGTCCTCCGCTGGGCTCCTCTCCTTTCTCTTTCCTCCTTCTTTTATGTCTTTTGCAAAGCTCTCCGATAAACTTCGTTGTTTCAGTCCCCTTCCCCTTCCTCTTCCTCCTCTTCTTGATCCTCTACCCGTCGGTGTGTCCTTCAGTCTATTCCCTGTCTCTCCTCTTTCCTGTGTAAATTCAAATCCCCGCGGGGTTCCGTATTCCTGTTCCTCTCCGCTTCCGTCGTTCCTCTGTTTCCCTATTACCACTTCGTTTATCTGCTCGTAGCTATAGTTCATGCCTTCTCTATCTCCGTCCTTCTCTACTCTATCCTAACCTCTCTTTGCCGCTCTCACCTTTCTCTCCTTCTGTTTTATCCCTCCTCGACGCTCCAGTTCAGATTTTTTGACTTGTTTTTTCTTCACCTTTCCCTTTCTCTCCCGAATCCCTCCTTCTCCCTCTTCTCCGCTTACTACTTTCTAAAACTGTACACTACTAACGCACCTCACTCAAACGCTTCTGATCCAACCAACCGCCAAATCAGAACCTCGGCAATATATAAATAATTATTTGTGATTCGAGGTTTCCGCGTTGGCGGATATACTTTCATCTATTCTTTTATAAAATAATACAAAGAAGCCGAATGTATTTATGACTATATACGGATTGTTTTTCCGTTAAATAATCAAATGAATTATTCAGATATACAGCCTTGTTAGCGATTTCTGCGACTTCATCCTTCTCTTTTGCTACTACCACCACTGCGAAATCATTTGCGAATCCTACAACTATTACCTCTTTTTGTAGTATAGCCTTAAAACTGTGAAATGCTCACTTTCTTTCGCATTTTAATATATTAAAAACAAGTAAGGTGAGTTATTATAAGTAAATCAATCGATACCCTTCCCACTAGAATGAAATGTATATTAAGATACGCTCTCGATAGTACAAAGTATAACACTATACTTGGCATCGGGATACTATCACATTATTATTAAACAGACGTTAAATACAAAACCAATAGTAATCGACAAATTCAATAATTAATTAAATAGATAAGAACAAGTAACGACAACGTAAGGCGAAGTAAGAATAAAAACAAAATTAAATTCGAATGTTGACAAGTAAAATCAGTTAAGAAATCAATAATAATAGTAGACACAGGTAAGACAATAATGATAAATTAGAACAAAAACATAATAATGTAAAGAAACACCGATATACACGCACATCTTACGACTCTACGGCAAGAGACCAAGCGAAGCACACCAATATGCACGCACACATTACGACTCTACGGCAGGAGACTAAGCAGAACACACCGATACTAAAACCGAGCCGCTACAAAATATAACGAATACAGCACAGCACAAGTAGAGAGAAAAATAAGAAGCTTACTGTACATCATGGACCGCGCATACCTGAAAGCGATGCACGTGCAATGAAGAGGAAACCCACAGAGAGCGCAGCGCTATCAGCAAGTGGCACATAAGTCACGCGCTCTGGAAGCTCGAGGAGCCGCCAAAGAGGACACCGCGCGAGTCGGTTCAAAATGCATAGAAGAAGCTTCTATGAGCCTGCAGATAAGGAAGGTAAATCAGAGGCGAGTTTGACAGGAGAAGAGCACAAGGGGACTCGATGTACTAGAGGAGAGGATTTTAACTCTGGTTTTCTGATTGGCCCTCCCTGCAACGTCACATGCATTAAACGCTCCAAATAAGGCAAGAAGCTGCATCTAGGCCTCCTAATTGGCCAAACACCCACCCCGCCGAGGAGAGGAAGCTCGGAGATCGCTTTTTATTATTTAAAACTTAGCAGAATTTCGGCCGCGAAACACTTATAAAATTCTGACTTTACCGAACTAGCATACTTACGTTGTTGTTCGTCATTTTTGACAAACCAAAATAATTAACAAAACGTCAGATAGTTGCGAGCGAGCGTTATTTACAAGTTGTTTAAACTTGAATAAAATAAGAAAAAAAGCGAAATCGCGAGTATATTTTGAACCTGGAAACTCCTGACTCCTTACGAACCAATCCACCCTCGCATTTACTCCGCTTCGGGAGCTGAGCCAAAGCTGCTGAGAGGACGTGCTAGTAGCCGAGCAGTCCAGTAGCAGATAATAAAAAAAGGTAAGTGGCTTTAATTTAATAAGCATGCCTCAATTTCTCTCTCATGATTAGAAATCAAAATACCCTCTCGAATATCACGAATTCGCGATAACGATATCACGATTAGAATCACGTCCATTCGACGAATTACCCGAAAAGCAGCGGAATTAAAATTTAGGAGTTTAAATTAAATTTGAGCGTGTAACGGGAACTAGTGCAGCTTTGAAAGATTTTCCTGCGGTTACTAGAGGCCGTTCTATTAAATAGATCGCGAAGGTAGTCAAGCACCGACGGCGCTGAGCTTCGCGCTCTGAAGCTTTGTTCCTATTTTGATTTTCTATTTTCCCATCATCTATTCAGCCATAGCCGCTAGCATTTCAATGACCGCGGTCTGCATATCACTGTATGTCTCACACCTATTTTACTGTCGTTTTATCCATTGCAAACGTTTTGCTACTTTGAAATTTCCTTTGTAATGTTTCCACTATATCAACCTTGGTTGTTAATATATCAAGGCCCTTTATTCCAAAGACCGCTTGCTTTTGCAGAGTTCTTACTTCGGCACTGGCTTGTCGGACCATTTCCAGCACTTGTTAAAGTTCCGCTGTGAAACGGTCTGGTTTATGTTAGCCGTGAACCGCGTGTAAGTTCTGTATCCGAGTAGTTGTTAGAGAAGATATAAGTACACCCGACGAATGTAGCGAATGACCAAGGATCATCTGACACTACGGGTGATGATCAATGGTCTGCGCAATTAAGAGATGCTTCGGGAGAAACCACTATCTCACGTCTACATCTAAGAAAGAGTAAGATGAAGAGGTGGGAGGTGGATAAAATCAGGTTAAAAAGACTTTAATTAGAGAAGAGAATTATTTATATATTTGAGCATAATGTACAGAAGATTGCAAACTGATATTCTATTTGGAGAGAGAGATAATCCCCCGGATAATCTTTCGAGAGCGCTATGCTCGTTGCATACTGAGTATCCGGAAGAATGGTCGGTAGATGAGATCAACAGTTCATTCTATCGGCCTAGTTAATGCATCCGAAAGCGAATGACACCGTCAGCGCAGCAGAGCTCCTTTAATACCCGGGGCCATCCCACTCTCCAATGCTTTATACTCGCACGCCATTTACCTGCGCTCAGGTGGATTATTAAATAGTCGACGCTAGCGCCATATGGTCGGTAACTTGCCACTATCGGCAAGTTATCCGTTGTTGCTCTCTTACCTGCCAGGTGGGACCGCCATCTCAGCTGGCTTAAGTTCCACGGTGCGCTGAAGTTGAGTAGAAGATCTATAGTCGCTGTCCTGCATAGTCGTTGACATTTTTCCCAGTACCTCAAGTTTGGGATCTGCCTTCATCTGCCTCAGGATGTTAGCGTAGGACTTGTCCGCAGTAGCTTTTACGATCAGGGCGTCAGGCCTTACAGGTCTCGGTCTTGGTAGTCTCTGGCCTTTTTGATTTCTGGCCACCGTGACCCTTTTACAGTTTTTTTTTTTTTTTTGATTGCCACCTCCTCCCATGGTTGTTGCATGACTTGAGTGTCAGATGTGATCTGAGGACTATTCGTGTCAACTACGCTCGGTTTATTGCCATGCAGAGTTGGGGTAGTCTTCGTCTTTTTCCTCTCCTTTCACAATTGACCAGTTCATCAATTTTGTTGCCCAGACGTAGCCGTGCGCTTCTGCGTTCTAAGCAGGTACTTCTTTCTTCGTTGCAGAGACCAAGTGAAAATCCTCTGTATTCAGCTTGTGAGTTCCCCCCCCCCCTCCAAAGTCCATGGAGCCAGCATCGGCCACCGGAGCTTTTACCCGATCAGAACCGGCAGCAGGACATGACTCTGTCACCTTACCCGCTTACAGTAGTGTTATTCTAAACTCACTAACTATATTTGGTTTATTTTCAGAGTTTCTTTCCCTAGTCTGTTTAGTCCCTCAAGCATACTTTATTCTTGCCCTACCCTCCGACACGTTGAGGGGACCTCTACGTACCGATGAGCATTTTCCTATCAGCCACCCAGGAGACTCGCCACATCGTCACAAACGGGGTATCGGCATCCGCGTGTGTGTGTGTTTTTTTTTATGTGGCGTAGGCAGAACAAGCTCTGCACAAGTGGCCCTCCGACACCGGATCCGCACAGGTACTATCGTTGAACAATACTCCCATGGGACCCGTTAACTAGCCTTTTTTGGCTTCTCCTTTGAAGTTTGACATTTCCATACATCCCTCATCCACCAAGGTGATTAGGGGTACAGGATCAAACTTGTCTTCTTCATTCTGCATCGCCCTGCCGTCTTCCTTATTCTGCATCGTCCAGCCGTCTGCTTCTTGCAGCATCGACCGGCCATCCTCTGGACAGACTCAACCCCGACACCTACGTTTCTCTGCATCGGGTGATGAAGTCTAGGCTCAACTTAGTTACCTACGTTTTTCATTGTCAGCATCGGTCTGAGTAACGTTTCGTATCTACTACCTAGTGGCTTTCATCTAGCAACAGTTTCACTCAGTTGTTTCGCCTTGTCCTTCCCTTCTATTCTCTTCGTCATTTCTAACCTTCTTGAGAATGATTCTTACGTAGTTATTTACTGTGCACCAACCATCCTTCGACGCTGAGTATCTGTTTACCCTGGCGAGAAAAATCACGTGATTTATCACAGATCAATCACGTGATCAGTCACTTGATTTCTCACATGATTTTTCACGTGATTATTTGGCGTGATATCTCACGTGAGAAGTCACATTAAAAATCACGTCAGAAATCACTCATAAAATTGAATTATTTATTTTAATTAAAATAAATTATTTTATTTTTACTAAACAATTATGTAAAATAGATTTGTTAATAATCCAAATAAATTGACCGCAAAAAAATTTAAAAAAAACGTTGCCCTAACCGAGGATCGAACCCCGGTCCTCAACTTCTCAATCCGTTATCTTACTGTCTGAGCTATTTGTGCTGTTGTAAGTATTGAAATTCTATACTGTTTTTACCTAAAAATATGTTTGATTTATGATTTTGTACAATTTACACGTATACTTCAAGATAAAAATTGAAAAGATTTCAAATATTTTCGAAGTTAAGATTGATATTTATAATCTAAATTTGATATTACCATTATATTATTTAGCATAGAAGAATTATTCTAATTTATACAGATGAAAACGCAAAATAAACTTATGTTTAATTGTAAAATTAGATTTTTTCATTTTATTAATGAAATTATTTTCCTTATTTTATCAATTAGCAGCAGATAGTCTCTACACGTAAACGATCGATTACTGAGATTCATACATGATCATGATCTTCGAGTCATCATTAGGACAAATAAAAATAGCTCAGGCAGTAAGATAATGGATTGTCAAGTTAAGGACCGGGGTTCAATCCTCGGTTAGGGCGTTATTTTTAAAATTTTTTTATTGCGGTCAATTTTTTAGATTATCATCAAATCTATTTTTCATAATTGTTTAGTAAAAACAAAATATTTTTATTTCAATTAAAATAAATTCTATTTTATGAGTAATTTCTGACGTGATTTTTAACGTGATTTCTCACCTGAGAAATCACGTGATAAGTCATGTGAGAAATCAAGTGACTGATCACGTGACTGATCGTGTGATAAATCACGTGATTTTTCCCGCCAGGGTAGCATTCTTCATTTCTTTATTTAGGGCGTCTACTATTTCTTTACCACGACCAGTCTTGTAGTATTTCTTCCAAACCCGCTGTTCTCGTCTTCTGGTTCGATGACACTCTTTGCGGGCCGCGTCAATTTCTTTATCCCACCAGTACACTGAAGGTCGTCTATTGTTGGAAGCCCTCTCGGCATCGTTGCGTCGCAGGCTCGTGTAATATTTCCCATTACCTGCTCGACTTTATCATTCGCAGATCCAGACTGCTGTATTTCTTCTAGAGCCAGCAGGATGTCTCCTTATCATAATCCTTTGTTTTCCAACCGACTCTTTTTATCATTGCCCTCCCGTTGGATCTCAGTTTTGATATTTTTATCATGTGTATGTGTGTGTGTGTGTTATTATTGCACGTTCTAATCATTTTTACCAATTTTTCAAAAAGCAAGCAAAAATGGATATTTTTCTGCTTTTTTCAAGCCTGTCCAAAAAAATCTCTTTAGGGCCGCTTTTTAGGCCTAAAAAGGCGGAAATCGTGCATGTGTTACAAAAATTAATTTTTAGCTGTTAAGCAAATTTTATAAAGTGAAACCACCTACAACAAAATTCGATACAAATGCCTGAAAAGCACACCCCCTTAACCGCATTTCCTTATCAATTCATGTTCTCAAATTAACTACATTTACTGAATTTTATCTGATCATGAATTATATTTTCAGGTTCAAGATGAGTAAAACTTATAAAAATTATGATGGAAAGATAGCTGGGTTGTATGACTTAGAAGAAACATTGGGAAAAGGTCATTTTGCTGTAGTAAAACTAGCTCGACATGTATTTACAGGAGAAAAAGTTGCTGTCAAAGTCATCGACAAAAGTAAACTTGATGACTTATCAAGAGCTCATCTTTTTCAAGAGGTTTGTTCGCTTTAAATTTATTCTGAATATCAATAGTTTTATGTTGTTAAGATTATAACAACCATTTCTAATTTGAATTTAACTATAATAACTGCTACTAATTCCTTGACACGTAGCTTCCTCCAACTAAATTTATAGTTCAAATAGATAAAATATTTTTAAAATATTCAGTATATTTATGCTTTTTTAAAATATTTTTAATCTTAATTATTTTACTGATGAAGGAGAAATTTTCCTAGCAAAAATCACGCCAGCTTGCTGATAGAGGGGCGCTGTTCCCATCCACCATCCAACACAATATCAAATCATAATCTAAACCTTAATATTTTAAATACCTTCTCACCACATAATACTCATAACCTCATAAAATTATAAGCTTTCTCAAAACATTCTGAACATTACTTAGCGAGTTATAACGTTTAACAAAAATAGTAATTTTTAGTTATGCAGAGGGGGGGGGTATACAGGGTGGCTTCAGGCAATTTACTTCGGGCAGCATACTCTCTGCTATCTGCAGAAGGCTGCTTAAGGTCAGCACCAAGGGAGAGAAAATTCTCGAACGCGCGACAGCACTTGATGCAGCTAGCCGAGCGCGGATCAAGTTACATTTATTAGCTAGCCACGCACTTTCATACGGTGAAAGCGTGTTATCCTATCTCTTACACATTGCATCGTACCGTTTTGATGCAATCGTACCGCTGCCACATTACATTATAGCTTGCAGGATCTTTCGCTGCGGCTTCTAATGAGTATTAACTGTTGTACAGGGTGGCTTCGGACAGCATAACATCCCTGCTGTGTCGAATGCTTAAGGACAGCATCTCTACCCCTCTATCGCTGCTATGGGAGGGTGAATTTTGAATTTCGCGCCGTAGCGCGGCGAGCGCTGCAGCGAGAGCCGTCGAGCGCATGTGTGCGCTGATGTGGACCTCTCCCGTTTGCGCGGGCTCTGGCGCGCGGGAGTACGTGCAGTTCAGTTCTGAGAGCTCCTCTCGAGTAATCAGTTGACATTTTGCGCTTTTGTACTTGCAATTGCAAAAGCCTCTTTGTAAATTGCGTGCGAATAGTGTCGTCATCATCGTCCTTTGCAGGACGATCGACACTCTTTATTGTATTACCGTGCGTTGTGTAGTGTGTGTGCATTTTGCGTGTGGTGTGCGAATTGTGTGAATTCTTCGAGTGTTGGGATTTCGGCCACGTGTGAGCTTCCTCGCCGTGTCGATCTCCTCCCGGCGATTGCTACCTACACGGCAGGGCTGAAAAGGCCAGCCCGTGGTCCAGGATTGGTTCCCTCGACACGTTGAGGCGACCTGCGACTGAGGAAGGTGCATCCCACCAACGTGCGGCCAGGGCTTTACGTCGCGCCGTCCACGTCTCGTTCTGCGAATAAGGTAGGAGAGCTCTCTAGCGTGCGAAAGGTACCTCGCGGCGATAGAATTAAGCTACTTGCGTTTCTTTCTCTGTTGTTGTCTATAGTAGAGTTTCTCTTTTTTGTATAAGCGTACATTGTAATTGCGTTTCTTTCTTTTTGTTTAGTCTATCCTAGAGCCACTTTTCTTTGTATAATTTCCTTATTTCTAAAATAAAGCTATAGGCTTGTCCCGGCTTTTCTCTCTACTCCGTGGGAGTTTTTACGCCGCGGCAAGTCGTCTTTTTTCTCCCGCGAAATTCATTGTGTTTTGCGTTGATTTATTCACCCAAACTTCCCTCACTCATTCCACCATTTTAATTTAATATATATGGGACGATCCATGTCAACCGGATCAGTACTGTGTCCAAAATTTGGAGTGACCAAAAAAATCGCCCGAGGGCTCATTTTGAAGCTTAGGACATCTACTTTCAGATTCCGTGTGCGCCTTTGCAAAATCCAATATGGCATTTCCAACATGGCGGCTGGAAACTCAAGAAAAATCGAGTTTCCAGATTAAAAAGCTTGTAAAAATAAAAATTCGCAACCAATCTAGTTATTTTTTAGCTCAAATTGTAGCTGATGGACGCACTTTGAAAGCTGGGGTGGTGGGTTGGCACAATCCAACATGGCGGATCTAATATGGCGGCAAAAAGTCTAATAAGTTTGACAAATTTTTATAATCAACCGATTTGCACTAAATTTGGTACACGGGAGTTTTTAGGGTCGTTGATTACAAATCTGAGGTCATATTTTTGAAATTCAAAATGGCGGATCCAAAATGGCGGAGGGGTTTTTTGAGAATCAACAGTTTTGTATGAAATTTGGTAAAACTCGTCTTCGTGGCGCTCCCGCGCCACTTGATGTGGGGGTTTGTGGGGTCGCCAGTTACAAATCTGAGGTCATATTTTTGAAATTCAAGATGGCGGAACCAATATGGCGGTCGGTTTTTTTTTAAATCAACAGATTTGTATGAAATTTGGTATATGGCGTTTTTTGGGGTCGCTGGTTACATATGTGAATTCAGATTTACATAAATTAAGTTTTTAAACTATAGTATTATAAGTTAACTAATTAATATTCCAATGTCAAAACATCATTTTTATTTTTTGCAGTAGAGTACCTTTTAATTATAAGTCTATTATCGGTAGTGGGTATAAAAGCATGACTTTAGGGTTTGAATTTTGGGAACAGCAGGCGGATTAGAAAATAGTCTGTTGAGTTTTTTAATTGTTTTTTCATGCTCTTGTTTGGTGTAATAAAAGAACTTAATATTTTCAAACTTTGACTGTGCCCAAGTGAAAAGTGTGCTTGAGTTTAAAAGAGCGTCATTTGGTTTAGCCTGTAAACTGTATCGCGTCGCTGCAGATTTTAAACAAGCTCCAAGACCATTGCAAGCACATTTTCCATGCGACGTAGCGTTGCAGTGCCATTCAGCCTCAACACCAAAATCAAGTTTATGATTCATTAAATACCTCATTTGCGTTCTTTAGGACATACTTTAGGACATACTTTTTTTATTTCTGGTATTAACTTTTCTTGCATCAAATATACAGCTGCTGCATCATGTTTTGTGCTATCTGAAAGTAATATATTGCTTTGATTTTGGATCCCAATTTCAGAGCGATAATAAAATACGACCGGGAATACTGTACACTGGTCGTTGTTGTAATGGAAAGCCTGCGCAGCATCTTGTGCAATGTATGCGTAATTTTCTGCAAAATCACAATAGACTAATACTTCATCTGCTCGTAAATTTTCTTTTTTTTTTAGATATAAATTCTGTTTGACTTTGAGATATAAAGTGATGAGGTATAAGTGTTTGTAAACGATTTAACAATTGTTCAACAAAATCTTCTGCTGACAAACATTGTTGTACAAGAGTGCATCGATCTGTAGATTGCCAAGTACTGAATATTATTTCTTGAACATTATGTTTTTCCAATAATTCCAAAACCAAATCAGAGAATTTTTCCATATCAGAACATCTCGTGCAATTCCGCAAATGGCAATCAGGAGTCGGCGTTTTGCATAAAATGTAATTTATGCAATCCTTATAATTACTCAGTTCAATTGCAGAATCTTTTGTTAACATTTTCAGGTTCGCAGCATCAATCATCGTTTTCACATTCTGATGTATAATACAGACACAGACGCTATGCGTACCTGAAGTACCAGCAAGTACGCACCATTTAGGACGAAGCTCGGCAAATTTAGACAGACCCAAAGGATTTTCCGGATACTTTTCCTTAAACATTCTGTGCAAAATTTTTATATCGTAAAGCAGTAAATGCTTTTGTTTCCTTTCCTTTCTCTCATTATTTCTTATGGAAACAGTATCCTTTTTGTTCGGCATAATCCGACCAATTTCCTCAGATTCATAGAAGTCGATTACTTTTGAGACTGTTTCTTCGTTTAAAGTTTTTCCTTTCTTGATAGGAGGAATTGCTAAGACGCCACCAGACCTTTTCAAGTTCTTCGATTCACGTGCCATCCTAAAGGAACAATTGAATTCTTCTGCGGTTTCACGGATAGTCCAAGAGCCTGGTGCAATAGTGAGTATACTTTTTCGCAGAGGGTCGTTTTCAGGTAAACTTTTGAATTTATCCTTTAATCCATTTAAAAGCTCTTCTAAAGATTCCTCTCTCGAAATGCGAGGCTTCTTGGTAACAGAGACATATGGATCGTCTGGTATCTCAATGTCACTAGCGGTATTCTCAGTAGACTCGGTTTGAAGAAAATCCTCAGCAGTAACATCAGAGGCATTACTTTCATGAGAAGCATCCTTATGTTGGTCGTAAATTCTTTTTCTACAACTGTGGCATATTTTTGATGCTGGACTTAACGTTGGAAACATTTGTGAAACAGACTTATTAATAGTACGTAAGTTTGTTCCAATATGACCTTCAAGCTCCAATGGGTTGATACATCTTTTAGAATGTACCTTTGCGTTGTTAACATTCGCCATGTTGTATTGTATTATTGATGCTTCGATTTTTAAAGAACCCCCCAATCTAACTATCCTGAAAAGGACTGTCATTACTGAAAATAAAGGGGTTAAAATACAGGTGAAAAATAAAGGTTCGAAATTTACCACCACTATTTTGCACACACTTGGAAATAAATTTCAATGACTGCCAAAAATATCAAAATTGTCAACCATACTCATATCCCAAACAAATTTATTTATTTCTGGTTGGTCATCCGTCATCTCGTGGATGCAGATGAACTATCGAGATATTAAGTTTATGCTATACAGTTTCTTGGGGTCATACGAATTAAGTATACTGGGTTTTAGGCATCGCTGATTGCGAAGATCATATTTTAGAAATTCAAGATAGCCGACGGTTTTTTAAGAATCAACAGATTGGCACCAAATTTAATATACGGGGATTTTTGAGGTCGCCGGTTATGAATCTGAGGTCATCTTTTCCAAATTCAAGATGTAGGATGCGATTTTGAAAAATCAAACGATTTCCGTCAAATTTAATATATGAGGGTCACTGATCACGAACCAGGCGACAGATTTCCAAATGCAAGATGGCAGATCTAGGATGGTAAACGAGATTACTAAAAATCACAGCACAGTGTGTTATGGCAAAAAATTATTTAAATCTGAAATCGGATTCATCATTAGCCACCCCAAAAATCTCCATTTACCAAATTTGGTGCCAATCGGTTGATTCTCGAAAAAAACCGTCTGCCATATTGGATCCGCCTCTTGAATGAAAAAAATCTGACCTCAGATTCGTAACCAGCGACCCCAAAAAACCCCATATACCAAATTTCATACAAATCTGTTGATTTTAAAAAAACCGACCGCTATATTGGTTCCGCCATCTTGAATTTCAAAAATATGACCTCAGATTTGTAATCAACGACCCTAAAAACTCCCGTGTACCAAATTTAGTGCAAATCGGTTGATTATAAAAATTTGTCAAACTTATTAGACTTTTTGCCGCCATATTGGATCCGCCATGTTGGATTGTGCCAACCCACCACTCCAGCTTTCAAAGTGCGTCCATCAGCTACAATATGAGCCAAAAAATAACTAGATTGGTTGCGAATTTTTATTTTTACAAGCTTTTTAATCTGGAAACTCGATTTTTCTTGAGTTTCCGGCCGCCATGTTGGAACTGCCATATTGGATTTTGCAAAGGCGCACACGGAATCTGAAAGTAGATGTCCTAAGCTTCAAAATGAGCCCTCGGGCGATTTTTTTGGTCACTCCAAATTTTGGACACAGCACTGATCCGGTTGACATGGATCCGTCCCATATATATATATATATATATATATATATATATATATATATATATATATATATATATACTGTTACATGTTCTTTGCTAATATCAGACTGCAACCAATATGAATCATGCGCGAGATGCATGTATACTGTAAGAACACTAGCTGCATATTTACATAAGCTTTCCTGGAACTTGTTTACAAAGTATATAATTCTTTGTTCGGTGATGCGTGCATTGATTTTTTATGAATTAGTTTGATGTCTCGCAGCGGCAACTATTAAACAATGTTCAGTAACACGCTTGTTTTTCTATGATTTTTACAGTTTATAATATAATGTTACTGTGAAAAATAACTTTGCAGCTTTCACAATCAATACATCAAATTGCAATTAAAAAATACGTGCTTCGAGTCAAGAACAAAGGGTATTTGCGCATGTTTTCGCAACCCTTATAAAAGGAAAGCGACTTCGTTGTTTTGCATTCTAGTAGTGCCTTTCTGAGAGTAATCATCGTGTCTGCGTACTATTGCAAGAAGCCTGTAAATATTATCCAGAAGCCTACAGGCTGTAGCTGTATGTAGCTTATAGCTGAAAGTTCTAGAGATATACCTGCAAATGTAGATAAAAGGCTTAAGCTTGATAATACAAATTCAAGACATTTGAGTCTATTGCTTCAAAGTGCTGCAAATGCTCTCGAAAAACAGAAGTTCCTGTTAACAATCGCGTTTCTCAAGGGCTTTGAAGTCACATCTAAGTGTTACACGAAATCACGAACTTAAAACAGCATAATAAAGCAACATGCAACATTTATAAAAGACTCAAGTTTTATTTTAAAGCCGAATCAAGACTGTCCTTAAGAAAGAAACTGCTGTGAAAGTGTACGCTGCATTGGCAGCTGATTCTTGTGTTATAGTAGCTACAGGGGACTTAATCCTGCAAAATGGCTTGATGGCAAGCTTTCACAACTTGTTTACAATATTGAAACAGTGTTTTGGTGTCCGATACATATTGAGCCATTAACTTGGGAGCAAGAGCAGTTTTTCCAGCGAGCCACAGTTTGTCACATTTGTAAGAAACTTATATATTTTATAACGGTGTTTAATACCGAGTATAAAAGATCAGTAACGGGTATACTGGTCTAAAGAGTATTGAGAGGAATTGATGCAGTAGCTCGTAGCAGGCTTCTTGAAAGCTGTACGAAGCCTGGCCCGTAGCGCAGTATGCTGTACGTGCTCGTCCTTGAGCACGGGAGCCCGCGGAGGTGTCGTGAGTGCTTATGCTGCGTAGCTTAATCGCGAATGAAGTAAACGCATATCCGAGAGGGGTGAGCGCGGGGAAAAGGTAGAGAGTCAGGCGTAAAATCACTAAGAACAAGTGAAGTTCAGACTTATGTTCGGGTATTGTAATAAAGACAGCCAAATACAATAGCGGGACGAGGCAAGAGAGAGACAAAGCGAAGCCTAATGCAGAGAGAGATTAGCGATCGAGCAGGTACTTACATTCACTTCCGTGCGGTCTCGCTCGGATGCCTCGTGGCTCGTCTAAAACGGCGCAAGCGGGTGAACGGGGCCTCGTGGCCTGGAGTGTGCGTCCGGCTTCGGCGGGAAGACGAGCGGCAGCAATCGTTCAGCTCGTGACGAACACGCGGCGCGCAGTTGCACTCGGAGCGATAACACCGGCGACACACGAGGGCACAGCTTGCTAGGGCGATCTCTCAGATATCTCGCACGCAAAAACCACGAGAGTTCCCGATACAAAAAAGGTGAAACCGTTCGACTGTACTCTTCGGCGGAACGAGTCGTACTTGTCTCGCGCGGGACGCGGCGGCGAAAACCAGCGTGGACTTTCTCCCACTCTCCCTCTCGCGGCACGCGCGTGGCTCTCTCTTTCTCTCTCTCTCTCTCTCTCTCTCTCTCTCTCTCTGTGTTCGCACGCTGGGTCTTCTGCTCTCTCACTTACCTTGCCGCTGAAAGAATGTACATGATATATTTATACATGTGATGTAATGAGGGAGAGAGACATAACGAGAGCACGATAGTCAGCTCGTTATAATTTATTTAGAGGTAATTTTTTTCACCTAATAAGTGTTATAGCATCCTGATTGCAAGTATTATATACTTAAATATGCTTCAGATATCAAGGAGCAGCCTCTGAGAAGCGTAACTTAAACTAATAAGACTCTCGCTCTGTTCCAATGATCTTCCACAATCTAAGTGGATATGACTCACACTTTTAAATGAGAGATATTGGCCAATGTATACCTGGTACCAGTCGACCTATTATGTATAAGAAAAAAGAAATTTATATTATTTACGAATACATACATTGATGTTAGCGATGTTAATTTCAAATTTATCGACTTTTCACGATTTATGGCATCATCTCTAGACAAATCGTCTTCTTAACTCGAAGATTTAAATATATTCAAGCAAGAGTTTAGCAAGGATAAACAGTTAAATGAAGAGAAATATCTATTGCTAAGGAGAAAAGGCGTTTTCCCTTATGATTTTTCAAATTTATTGGAAAAACTCAGTATTTATGAGCTACCGCCAAAAGATGTATTCTACAATATATTAAATAATTGTCACATTTCAGATGAAGATTATAAACACGCTCAAAACATTGAGTATAAATGCAATATCTCTAACTTGGGTCAGTATTCGAACCTTTATTTGAAAACAGATGTATTGCTGCTAGCTGAAGTTTTTGAAAATTTTCGTATCAGTTTTCTGAATGCATATAATTTGAATCCAGCGCACTATTATACAGCACCAGGCCTTACTTGAGATGCAATGTTGAAACATACCTGAACTGAATTAGAACTACTCACAGACATTGCCAAAGTGATGTTCATTGAGCGTGGAATAAGAGGATAGATAAGTCAATGTTGTAACCGTTATCCTCGAGCAAAAAATCTTTACATGGACACCGACTATGACAATGATAAAGATACCAAATTTCAGAAATCCAAACAAAACTTGAATATAGAGTAAACTTACGTATTTTCCGCAAAGACTAGCACAACTCGCGACTTTATATTACTTAAAATGTGAATATTTTACGTTTTTATTATGTTATTGGGTTGGTAAAGTTTATGAAAACCTTGAACAAAGGCAGACAAACTTCAAAGTTTTAAAAAGTTTCGAAAATTTCTAAAAAAAGTGAACAATTTAAAAAAATGTTTGTAAAAAACTATTGTATTTGGGAAAACAATTTTAAATTCGGTAAAAAGTTTTGAATTGTGAATATTTAAAAATATTTATTTAGAAGATGAGCAAGAAGTTTACTTAGACAATGGAAAGGAATCAGAAATACTAAAAAAATATTGAAACAACGTTTACAGAATATTTTAAATTAAATCGAATAGATAATGTTCAAAAGAACATTAATAGTACATTACGCAACTAGTGCGCGAAACAGGTGATTCTCGCACGAGCGAGTCAACAAAAAAGACAAGTGCGTCGATCCCCTGTTCTGCGCACGTGTTGCATATACTATTTTTTAACACATCGTGAGCGAAACACGATTTTTTTTCTATGGTTTTTAACCGAGCGAAGGGAGACGAGTCAATTTGTCACAAAAAAGGGATAACCTGTTCTGTGCACGTGTGGCGTATACTATTTTTCAACGCATAGTGAGCGAAACACGGTTTTTTTTCTATGGTTTGTAACAGAGCGAAGCGAGACGAGTCAATTTGTTACCCTCGCTACGCTTGGGTGACAATCAGACGAGTGAATGCAAAAAAGTAAGCAAAAAGGTAATGTAAAAAAGTAATGCAAAAGGAGTAGAAATCAGCTCTATGAATTCTCTTTCATCCGTAATCCAAGAAGCACAAGGCTGTTGTGACCAATTTTCAGCATCCTAAACAAAAGGAGGGGAAAAAAGTTCTGTATAATCGTAGCCTTTTTGTGGGAAGCACATAAAGGCCTAGTTAGAATAAATTGATCTTATTTCGGAATTTTTGGAAAGGAATGAGTGGTTCTATTAATTGCACTACACCAAATTATGATTACGCTACACTGAATACACTTAAATTAAGATGAACAGAAAGAATTAATATTTAATACGAAATATGAAAACGAACAAAGCCCAGCGTGACGTCGCGAAGAACAATGGCGTAACGCACATGACAAACACGTGATTCGCCGGTTAGATACAACGAAATTACAATGGGAAGCACACACATACACAATTTCGAGGCGAATAAATGCGATTTGAATGTAGGCAAGAATGCCTGGCAGTCTCTAGGAGATAGAACGATTCGATATGAGCAAGTATGCTCGGCAGTCTCTAGGAGACAGAGTCGCGAGGGAGCTCCGCACGCTTCGAATGATAGTCGGTGACTGACGGACAAGCTGCGCGAAAGAGCGGGAGAGTTCCGCTCAAGATGGCGGAGGCAGCATCGCGCGGTGCTGCCACCGCGCTAGACTCAGTAGGCACATACATACACACACACTCATTCGGTTCGCGCAGGCGCAAAACGTAATATGTACACGTTCAATGCTGAATTAGCATTGGACAAAATGTTGCGACGCAACAAGTTCTTCGAACTCGCTTTCATCAATTGTTGAAGAAATATTTGCTTTTTGTGACCATTTTTCTGCATCAGTCAAGAGAGAAGTAGATTTGCTTTTAAGTGAATCAATTTATACGTCATTTTTGGATTTTGCAGATTCTTGACGAAGTTTCTTACTGATGATGAAGGAGTATTCAAAGATGATGCTAAAGTAGAAGGTGAAGTAGAATTGGTGACCGATTTCGAAGTAGATGGTATTGCAATTGAAATATAATTCGTTATCTGTTCACTAATTTTTCTTTTGTGGGCTACAGTTACTTCGATATAACCTTCAGCTACTGTCGTTGATATTTAACCTCCAAGTTTTGTTTACAGCGGTTATATCTGCCCCGGCTTCAACCAATAATGTTGCAGATGTGCGACTGAAACTGTGGGCAGTATAACGCTCTGGCTCGGGTAGTAAAAATGAGGCCATTTTTACTACCCAATTACCTTTGGCATAGCAGCGATTTTGTTAATCCCGACTGGTTAATTGGTGCATTTTCCAGCTCGGTAATTTAAAAATAAACGTTCAGTTTTACATTTCTTAGGACGGAGCTTTAGATAACGTTTACAAATTTCGTAAAAATCTCCAACAACACTAAATGAACGTTCAACTCCAGGCTTCGTTTTCGGTATATTAATGAGCAAAAGTTTCCTGACCAGGTCCTTGATACCGTTCAGGGTTATGTTTGTGAGCTCTTCTCTCCTATATGCACCTGATATGCTGATTACTAAAACAATCTACAAATACAAAATCATATTTAAAACATCGAATGAATGACCAAACAAAATTTCTTTTTATAAAATAAACAACTAAAACTTACTTTGTTTAATAAATAAACTTCATCTGTGGCTTCACTGCAAAATTTCGATACCTCAGATGGACTAAATACTTTAGATTTTTTCCTTTTGTGGTTAGCACTTTTCCTCATCCAAAAAGCTTTGACGTTATCGTAAGTACTTATAGTGGCTTTCAGCATGGAGTAACGAGCCCACAATATTGATGGAGCCAAGTGTTTCGATATCTCATCTAATTAAACTAAAATGATTTCTTCTTTCAAAGAAATTGTTTTCTTTTCCTTTAATCTTTTTTTAAATTCTTTGTATGCTCCGATGTACTGACATCTTGATTTTTGAGGCAATAGATTGAGACTTATGTTATTTGCTTTTTCAATCAAATCTATTGGCACTGAATCGTCACAAGCTTCCTTCGAATCACTTTCTGAACTAATTTTTTTAAATTCCATTCTTATTGATACTTTAGCGATGAGAGAATTTTCTTTTAAGATAACCCTGGATGTGTAAACATCGACAATTTGATTCCAAGTCCGACAAACAATTGAAAATCTTGTTAAAGAAACGAAGGCAAGATGGCGAACATGTTTCGCACACGGTTAAAAAATTTCGTGTTTCGCACACGGAAAACAAGCATGAGAAATCGCGCATGGAGTGTTAAATAGATATTTCATAAGATTATTACTTCTAAGTAATGTGTCTAAGGAGCAACTTCATTTCGAGATTCACGTACTATTGATGGTAGAAAATATCCTTCCTTTTATGAGGCTGCTGTAGTCGTATTGAAGTTATTGAAAATTCAGTTAAATGCAGTTACTCCGGTGGATATGAAAAATGGCTAAAACTGTTCCAAAAGTATACCAAACTGTGCCGAAGATGTACCAAACCATATACATTTCGGACATTTGGTACATTTGTGGCGAATTGTGGCATAGTTTAGGCACATTTTTGGCACAGCTCGACACAGACTGGCATTGAGATATATATGCATTAGTATCCCTATTGAACAATCTCACGTGAGATCTCAGGTGAAATTGGACTTTGTTTTGATTTGAAATAATTTTTTTAAAAAAGCCACTAATTGACTAAAAATGAGATCACCTGAGATCTCACCTGAAATTTTGAATAGGGATATTGTGTACCAAGGACGTAAAGTGGGCTTTTTTAGGCCGAGTATGGAGTTTGCAGTATGAGTCAAGGCGAGTTAGCCCGAGCCTTCGACTCGGGCTAATTTTGTACTGCAACCAGGCGAGGCCAAAAAGCCCACTTAGTCCTTGGTGCCCACCATATTTTTTGTAACGTATGTACTAATTTCCGCGATTACACACACGCACACGCACATATGTACTTAATCATATACGCACACACACATATACGTATATTTGATGTGAACTTGTTATAACCCACCCGCAGGCTCTCTTGCGCAAGCCCCTGGATACCCGCAACCCGCCTGACAGCGCTGCATGTGCCGCAGCGCGCCCACCGCACCACTAGTACCGTGCGCTGCTGCTAGGCGGCTGTTGTACTCCCCAAAGCGGAGTGGCGTTTTTGACTTAAAGAAAATACTTCGTGTCATTTCTTTACCCCTTCCCCAATCAGCACTTCCTAGAGCTAATCAGCATATGTCGAAGACACGAAGACTCCACGATGTTTTTCCCCTCTCCTACTCTTGCAAACTGGGTGGTGTAGCCTTCACTGAGTTGGGCGGCCCTCCCTTGTCCAGACTCGATCCAAGAGAGACCTGGAGAGGTCTGAGCAGTGTTCGCTCTCTAAGCAACGAAGAAGCCAAGGATAAGAAGCTTCGGCAGCCCTCTCTGCCTGCCTGCCTGCCTTCCGTCTCGCCACCTGCTCTGCCTGCCTGAGATCAAGCTCTTCTTCACTCTGCTCTCCAAAGGGCGATCTCTGCATCACCAGCGGCTGTATGGCGCAACGAACCAGCACACGCGCCTCTCTCCGCTTAGCGTTTTCAGGCCACCCAACAAGCCCGCTTACATCAAACTATTGGCCATTTTTTCAAAAATATTTAAGCGGCGGTTTTTTATTTATTTTGTTTGCCTACCGGTTTAAAAAGAAGTTACTTTAGTTCCGCTTAATAGGTCAGAAAAACGCGAAAATCGTGCTTGTGTTACGAAAAAAATGTGGCTATCTCAGGGGCAGCATTTAGAAGTAAATACTTAAATAGATGGTGTGGAATTTTAGAAAATTTTACATAGTTTCGTTGCCAGAGAATCAAACGTATACGAAGTGAGAAATGTACTAGTCTTCGCAGTGAGACTGCAAATGAACTTTATAGTCTTCGACGTAATAGTTCAAAATATATATATATATATATATATATATATATATATATATATATATATACTACAGTCTTTGCGACAAAACTGAAATTAATTAGTCTTCGACGCGTACTAAATTCAAATGTGTCTTCATTGAGTGCAAAGTAGTAATCTACAAGCATAAATTTAATTGTGACTTTTTTGATGAATTTTTATAATCATTTGATTTAGTCATTTGACGCGTAAATCGCCGCCATTTTCTTATTTTTCCAACTTAATCGCAACTTTGACAGGAATGTAAAAAATCTTAGGTGAAGTAATCATTGATCAACTAGTATGTTTAGGATAGGCAAAACATAATGCAAATAAAGAAAATATAATAAGAATAATAGCATCGTATGATATTTTATGACACAACGTGCGTAAACCGAGATTTAGCGAGTGCATTTTTGCACGAGCGTGCGGTAAATCGAGGTTTACGCCACAGCGTGTCATGAAGTAATAATGTTTACCTGCAAACGTTTCACGCACATTAAAAAAGTCACGTTGTCTAGTTGACGCAAAAAGATTGAAGCACCATGAAAAAGCACCGCTATATTAGCGCGTCGAGGGGCCCGAAATTCAGCGGGAAGAACCGAGAAACCCTGATGCCGCTTGCAGCGTGTGTAAAGAAGTGCGGCTGATATGTAAGAGGAGATCTCAGCTGTGCGAGCACGCTAATATGCGCATTGAAGAGTGCGTGGTGCGGAGAGAGAACTGCTACTGCTTTCATGACGATCGGTCTATCGTGCCGCCGTGATGGTTGCCGCTCGCCGATTCACTCCCCAGTAAAATGTGTACCCGGCGAGCCTATAGAAGTATTCACTTTAAAATAAATCATTGTCGTTTGGCATAAATTGGCACAGATTGATACGGCTATATTGTGGTATTATTGTGCCACATCGAGTGTTGTATAATGTATTATGTGTCATTATGTGTCAATATTGTGCCAGTCGGTACCAATATCGTGTCATTCTGTGACAATATTGTGCCATTTGGTGTTAGTATCATGCCATTCTGTGTCAATATTGTGCTAAATTAATTGTAAGCAAAAAATTGTGCTGTGATTTATGAAAAATAAGCACTGAAGTTTGAGCATGCCATACTGTGCCAAACTGTACCTAACTGTACCTAACTGTACTAAACTGCGCCAAACTGTGCTAAAACCGTAATAAATGTCTGAAATTTATATGGCTTGGCACAGTTTTGGTACAGTATTACGCACAGTTTTACCACAAATTGGTACGGCATTTATTTCCACTGGGGTACTTATGGTCAGATTTTATACGTATGACACTGAATAAAAATCATCGAGCATCTGATTGTGACAATAATATAAACAATAGCTATTAGATGTAGGCAAAGGAAAACGTTTAAATTCGAATGAAATAAAAAATGAACTGCTTGAAATCCCTGATGATATAATAAAAGATAGTAATATAGATATCGGAATTTTTTTGGAAGATAGTTATATCATTGTAGAAATATTGGGATCCGATTAAATAAAAAAAACGTAGAAAGTTTTAAAGATAAAGTTATGTTGGCCCGTACAAAAAATGATGTTTTAGATAAAATTCTGGATATTATGGAAGGGCCGACTGTTGAATATCTAAGCATTGATACTGCAGAAGTTGATAATCGAGGAAATCTTAAGGTTATGTTACCAACAGAATTTCTTAATTCAATTACTCCTAATGGACTTTCACTACATAAATTATAGTTAAAAGTCGGTGCCGTTGGAATTCTTTTAAGAAACTTAAATTTAGATGATGGGCTTTGTAATGGAACAAGGTTGTTAATAAAAGAACTAATAAAATATTCAATTCAAGCTGAAATTTTAAATGGAAAGCATACAGAAAAATTAGTATTAATATCACAAATGACTATATCGCGATTTAAACAAGAAACACCGTTTAATATGCCTCGAAAACAATTTCCCATACCTTTAAGTTTTGCTCTGACAATAAATAAATCACAAGGGCAGTCATACAAACAAGTTGGTATTTTTTTACCAACACCAGTTTTTAGCCATGGCCAATTATACGTTGTTTAATTTTATTACTAAATCATGCAAAAATAGAAGGGGATAAATTAAAAAACACACAAAATCTATACAAAACACAATGTATACAAACAAATATTACAATAATAAATAGAATAATAAAATTAATAATTTTAAACCAAATATAATAATAATTTTGTAGAATGGCTGTAATACTGAAATAAATGAAATAAATGTGCTGTAAATCATGATCGGCAATGTTTTAAAACGGCTGCAGTATTAAAATGAGTGCATTTGCTGAAAATTATAATAGACAATTTTAATAAGTGGATGCGCTGAGACTCTCAAAAGCAAATTTCGTGAAACAACTATAGCATTTTGAGATAAATGCATGAACTAAAAATCATAATAGAAAATTACATAAAACGGCTGCAGCACTTTAACAAATGGGTAAGCTGAAAATTAATAAAATAAAAGATAAACATATAAAACTTTCGAAAAATACATCGTACCAGCACGTTCTCGTCGTAAAAGCCGGATAACAACATTAAAAAACAACATTAAAAAGTTGATTAACGTTGGAAGTATAGAAAATATATTTTTCGATTATTTTTTTAATGTAAGTTGTAGAGGTATCGGACATCACAACCTTTTACGAGACATCATCGACGACGGATTGCAAATTTTTGTATACTTAAAAATAGGTAAGTCAAAGTATATAAACTAAATTTATAATCATCTTTACCTTGGTAGCGGTAAGGTCGGTAAATCCTAGATATTTTAAACGTTAAGATTGTCTAGAATGTTCTGATATAGTATTTTACTCGAAATATTTTAATATCAGAAGTAGACTAAACGTTCGGAAGGCTGCACATGTTATACTTATACACCAGAGAGAAATGTATCACTAAAAATTATTATACTTTATCCTAATCGAGAAATAAACTCGATCGATGCAGAAAATTTAGTATACATTCATCAAAATTGCTATACCAGTATAGTAAAACAATTACGCTTTTTGCTCTCCATGTTAACCAAATAAATAATTAGGAATCAAAGGTGAAAGAGTCAGCCCTTGTAGAAATAAAAACTCAGCAATTAGATGTCGACGACGTTTCGTTGGTTTGGTTTCCAACCTCTTCAAGTCAATTTTATCTCTAAATGTCAAACATTATCTTAAATTATAATAAGAGGAAAGATTCCTCGAGTCACAGTCATTTGCTACATCCTTATATACACACTTATGGCTGACTCTTTTACCTTTGATTCCTAATTATTTATTTATTCAGTATAGTAAAAATTGCACTTCGCTCTGACTCGATGTGTTCTGTCGATAAAAAATTACCGACAAAGCTTAAAAATTCGTCGTAACTCAACCCGACAACAAGAATTCGCCTGATCACATACTGCCGCTAGGAGGTGACTTGTAAACTCGACTCGCAAGTAACGAAAAACTGTTTTGTTAGTATATAAAACACTTTCAGTTAAGAAGATTATATATAAATATAAATACGATTAGTCTAGCGATGCGTTGATAGGTCGCAACATATGTAATATTGTTATCATGAAATTCTATGCGATGCGACTTTCGTTCTTAAACTGCAAGATTATATGTAACAAATAATTAAATAAATAAAAATTCTCCTACAACACCTAACAAACACAAATAAGAGAAGAAGCACCAACAGACAAAAAAATAAAAAGACCAAAAATATTTAAAGAAAACAAAAATTGAAGTATCCATTCATTTTGATATGCGGTGCAGTAAAAATTGCTATGTAGCATAATTGGTGATCTGAAATTTTACTGTACCGTATAATAAAATTTACTATAAGTCGACTTCGTCTCCTCGTTACTATATAATATAGTAATTTTTTATGAAAATTGTAGAAAATTCAATGATACATTTCTCTCCGTGTATAAACACTTTCCTGTAATATATCAATCAAGTCTGCGAATGCGTTTCTAAAATGGATCTGACAATCCATTTCTAAAAGGGAGATTGCGATAGTATCGAATTGAAGCTCTTAGAGCCAATTCAAACCGTTATTAAAAAAATTAATTGGTGGGTACAGTGGAAGTAGAAATAGGGAGCTACTTGAGAGAGTTCAACAACAACAAAATCAACGCGCGCTAAGCCACTTTCTAGTATTTATAAATAGCGTGAAAAATTTGTTTATCCACGGCTTAACTATAATAGCCATTTTATTCCCTGAAAAGCGGGACTAAAGTAGCTTTTTATTCCCTCATGTTCTTATTTGCGGGAATAAAGTACTCAATTTTAAATTTCATAAATTTTAAATTTTTTGAAAAATTGAAAAATAATCTAGCTTTAGAAACTTTAGAAAATTTTTGAAAATTTGATTTGCATTGACTTATGTCACACTTTTCAAGGGAATAGAGTGGCTACACAGTTAAGTCGTGAATAAAGTTCTATACGCAACACGGGACTAAAGTCGATTATTCCCTCGGGTAATTACTGCCCTTGCTTCGCTCGGGCAGTAAACCCACCCGCGTAAATAATTATCGACTTCAGTCCCTTGTTGCATAATGTACTATTAAGTGCTCAGTCTGCTCTGGCCATTGGAAGCGGTAAAAATGGTAAATATAATCATAGATATTTTAATCGATAACATTTTTTAGAATTTTCTAATACTAGGGAACATCGGACGCGCGGAGCGTAATTTCTTACAATTGTATTCTATATATCATCATTAGATTTCATACGGATTTTAATATAATAATTTTATATTATTTAACATATTTATTATCAATCGCTTAGAAAATTATTACCGATAACCAATTACAATTTATAAACAAGAAATTAAATTTTATGATTTTCAATAATTTTGTTATTATTATTCTAATATATTTTTTTTGTTTATCTGCAGAGTTAGAGAAATGCTTAATGCACCATGACAGAAGCCGTGCGAGGCTCCCCGCGTGTGAGACTCTCATGGCGCAGGACAACGTCAGGCATACTTATCAAAACCCCACCTCTCATAGGGCCAAGAAAACCCCCCGCTAACCGCTTTCTCATTTCTTCGGAGGGTCGCCTGTCTTAAGCTGTGCTAGCCGTCAACTAGTCTTGTAAACAACCGTCATTGTTTTTCTTGCCGTTATCTCGTCCTAGTTCTGCTTGCTTGTCAAGCATCGTTTCGACTACTGTCTCGGGCGTGAACGCCCCTATCGTCAGCTCCAGTACTCTACGTTTTTCAGCCCAGCGAGGGCAGTCAGTGTCTCACGTCGTCCCGTTCGTCACCGCAGTACTTACACTCCGGTGTTGCCACCCTGTTCACCGCGAAGAGGTAGCTCTTAAAGTAAAAATTGGGTAAGGTAAAAGTTGACCTCCCCCCCATTTCCTGTTCACCCACTACATCTTTTATTAGGGTCCTAGTCCATTTAGCCTTTGGATAATCGGTTCACCTAGTCTGCCAATTGCACATTGTTATTTATCTTTCTTCCGCGGCAATCAAGATGCTATTCGACGCTAAGCGAGCCTCATAGATCCGCTTGCGTTCAATCGCAAAAAGATCCGCGGGGATCACTCCCGCGATAACCATCGATACCTCGGCCGCGACCGTCCGGTAGGAGCATGCTATTCTAAGGGCCCCCCCTTGCTGTACCGCCATAATCTTTTTCCGATACTTATTTATAGTCATAGCAACGGCCCACACCTCTACTCCATATAACAGGATAGAGTTAGTGGTCGCTATGAGTAACCGCCTAACTGTTGGCCTAGGTCCACGGACATTAGCTATGAGTCGGCTAAGTTGCGCTATCCTAGTCGTGGCTTTTTTACAGACGCGATCTAGGTGTACCCCGTAGTTCAGCCTTGTGTCTAGAGTTATCCCTAGATACTTGGCTGATGGTTTCGACGTTGTAGTCTCGCCGCCTACCTTCATAGGTATGATGGTCGGTATCCGCTTTCCTGTCAATAGGACAATTTCGATCTTATCAAGCGCTAAAGTCAATTCGTGGTTCGCCATCCAACATAGCACTCTGCTCATAATCGCGTTTAACTTCGCTTTCGCGATGCCCCAATTCCGTGCTACTATAACTGCGCCTACGTTGTCTGCATATTCAAAGAGCATCGTGTCCCCCGGCATTTTGAGTTTCAAAAGCCCGACGTACAAGATACCCCAGAAGTCTGGCCCCAAGATCGAACCCTGCGCAACTTTTGTAGTTATAGGTCTTCTTCTGCACCCTTTTTCGTGTCATGCTCGATAACCCGGTCCCTCAGATAATCTTCCGTAAGACGCATAATACATCGAGGCATACTGAATGATTCTAAGGCAGCAAGTATGTCGGTCCATCTTGCCGAGTCAAACGCGTTTTTTACGTCTAACGTTACCAGAATCACAATGTCTCTAGCCGCGTGTCTAACTTCTTTTACATTCTTTACCGTGTCTGTTACATCTCTAACGGCCCCTATGATGGATCGCCCTTTTCTAAAGCCATACTGCTTATCGGAAAGGTCTTGCGCTTCGAGTACGGCTTAACCAGTGCTTGCCCCGTCTTTCCCATGGTGCCTTAAAGACTCAGTGGCCTATAGGAAGTGTCCGTATCCGCTTCTTTTTTTGGTTTTTCAATCAGTACAAGTCTTGCTTTTTCCACTGCGAACTAAAAACTCCCTGCTCCAGGCACTGGTTGTACATCTCCAAGAGCAGCTCAGGCCGTTGCAACGCGAGGATCCTGAGCATTTTTGCAGGGATGCTATCTAGTCCCGGTGCCCTGCCACTCTTAAGGGACGGAGTTGCCGCGATTAGTTCGCCTTCTGTAAAAAGAGGTATCTCGTCTGCCGGTATTTCTGCCGCTTCTGTCTGTGGTCTGATGGAGTGTGTGGGAAACAGCCCATCGATTACTTTTTCCATCAATTCAGCTTCCATAGGTTCCGTGCGTTACATTTTGCCCATCTTACGTGTAACGATCGCGTATCCATCGCCCAATGGGTCGTTCTCGACGTCGTCGATGATCTTTAGGCCTTTTCTGCTTCCAGGTTCTTTGAGCCCTTTTTTTAGCTTGGAAATTTTCTTTCCTTAGCTCCGCAATGTCGTCTGTCCACCAGTACACCGGTCTTCACTGCTGGCTGGTAGACACCCTGGGCATGGTAGCATCACAGATCTCAGATATCAGTCGGGTGTCGGGTGTTCCATCTTGGCGCTTGACTATGGTTTCTCCTTGTACTTTTTGACGGTCTTTGTTGATATTGAATAGAATATACTGGTGGTCGCTAGCTGTATATTCTTACGTGACGTGCCAGTCTCTGATGTTGCGGATCGTCATTTCGCTTGCGAAGGTTACATCCGGTATGGATTCTTCAAAGCCTGTTCTACGGTAGGTAGTGGTATTATCCTCGTTCGCTATTATCAAGTTCAGCCTGGCTGCCATCTCGAGGATGGCTCTGCCTCTTGGGTTCGTCGTCGGCATGCCCCATTCTGTGGCTCTCGCGTTGAAGTCGCCCCTGATCACGATTTTCGCGGGAACCTCTCTAATAGCATCCTCCAATACCCCTAGTTTCTTTGTAAAGTCGGCGGCAGTTAGGTTCGGTGACAGATATACGCTGAAGAATATTATGCGACCGATCCTTCCCCTTACGTAGTCTTCCCCCGTACTCGTATTCGCCAACCCACGCCCGGGCACCCAAATGACAGCAGTTTTTTCGTTGTTTGACACCCAAAAGGGTGGGTCTAGGTTCTTGTATTGCTCGCTGATCAGTAGGATGTCCACTTTCTGCTCCCTAACATGTTGGGTTAGCAGATCATGTGCGAGTCTACTTCTGTGCAGGTTTCGTTTGCCGCAGCCTGTCACGGCTGTGATAGCTGATTATCATCCCAAATCACATTCGATTAATCGGATTAAATCGAATGGTTAATGGTATATTATTTAGGTAATTCATGGTCATTGATGAAAAATGATATGATAAAACATATGGTAAATCATATAATTTTTGAGTATGTTATATGTTTTTAGATATGATTATTTTAAATATTTGTATTTCTGCGGAGAAAAGATATCAAAATTATTGGTGTTAGTTTTCTAAATGATTTACTGATTCTTAATATCTGACTAATAAGTAAAAAATTTTATTTTAGGTATGCAATGTGATAATTTCCTTAATAAGCAAATAAAAATATCAAGTATAAAATATGGGTTCTCAGTTTTACATGCAAGAAATTCGTTTTATGGAGCTTGTATTACATATTTCTTATCGTATGCAGCTTAAAATCTGGAGAGTTAGTATATGTATATTATAAATTCCATTCGAATTGGAAATAACGCGTATTTCTGATCTTCTTCTTAATTGATATTGTTACATTGAATGTACCAAAAGATAAAGAATCTGAAATAACTTTGGAAAATAAACAAATCCAAGATCATCTTTATGAAAAATTAGGAATATTAGTGGATGCACCAACTTAGGGTTCTGGCAATACTAATGATGGTAATACAGCCAGGACATTTTTTAACAACATGGATATCGTTGCCGAAGCCACAGGTAATCGATTTAACTTTCTTCCATAATGGTTCACTTAAAAATTTAATAAGTTAAATGCTAATAGTAATGACGAAGTGATTTCTTAGATACAACGGTACGCACAACATGCACACACACACACACACACATGGATATGTTATATGAATAATTTTTTTAAAATACAAAATGTAAACTCTAAATTTTTCCTAAATTATATATATATATATATATATATATATATATATATATATATATATATATATATTTCATAAAAACTACGTCCTTTTACAAAATTTTCTCAACCATTTTACTATTTTATAGGTTTTAACCAGAGTTTATTATATCGTTTTCGAGTGATATCTTCTGGAAAAAGAATTGATAATGAAGCTTTTCGTGATTACTGCAGAGAGACAGGAAGACAGTATGTTAGTTTGTACAATTGGCCTTCATCGATGCACGTCATCCTATTGCATGGATATCAGATGCTTGATGGATTGTTTTTGCCTATTGGGATGATCTCTGAAGAGAGACAGGAGGCGAACAATCAGAATGTTGAAAGATTTCGTGATAAATTTTCCAGAAAAACGTCTAGGTTAGTATTTTCAATGTATTCAAAATATTTAAACAACATAACTATATAATAATAATTATCAATATATTATTGATACTAATACAGATATGTTTGAAAGGTTACTACTGTACTCTGATCCGTATTTGTCATCTATAGAGGAACTTCCGAAAAAGACAAATGAATTTTGATCAGATGCTATGATAAGGTTGCTATCCCTGGATGATGATCATTATGATAATAATGATGATGATGATGATGATAATAATGATGATGATGATGATGATAATAATGATGATAATGATAATAGTGAACATTACGATTCTTTGAGTAATAAAGATAACTGTTAATGTTGTTGTGTGCATTAAATAAAATGTTATGATAATACAACAGACTACTTAAGTTTGTTTTGACGAACCTGTATGTCGAAATTATGTAAGCAAAAAATATAATACAAATCATACACTTATAATTGCTTCCTTCATAAGAAAGCCTTGTAATAGTAATTTTTGGAGTTTGTGTAAAAACGTGTAGGAAATACGTTTTGAGGCATTTTAAGTCGAAAAATAGTGTTTTTAGAAAATGTTCATATGGATGTTTGTGTGTACGTGTGTGCGTGTATGTGTGTTCGTTCGTATCGCCTCTAGCTCAGCTTCTACTTATTGTTAGTGGATTTTAATCCACCAAGTCTCATTTTCTTTGCTTTTACTAGTACATAGCGGGATAACAGTCCGTTTTTACATTTTCTGGACACGTTTTTTTTTTATTGATTTTTTAGTTCTGAGATTTCAGTTTTTTCTAATAAAGTTATTGGAAAAGTTGATAAAAGTAAATTGCTTAATATGTACCTGAAAGAGAATAAAATTATCTATCTTTTACTGCAGAAAATTTATATTATCGTTCGTCGTTTTTTTATTATACACCATAAAGCGCAAACTTTTGAAATTGTTTTAACTCAAAAACTAAATTTGGAATCTTTCTGAAAAAATCATGATGATTGAAAGTTATTAGGACTATACTTCACTTTTATTTTAAGTTATTTCATGGGGCGGATCCCGAGAAAAACATCAACAACTGAAAAAATTCGTTTTTCTACGTGACGCCGTAACTGGAGTAAAAAGGCATTAATCAAGTTCAAATTTTGGATTTAGTTAGCATTATATAGCACTTCGATCCCTTTCTTTGGGTTGTTTATAATACCAGTTAGTTTCAAAGATATGAGGTTTCAAAACTTTGTTTCTCACCCTATATACTTTGCATAATTGAAATCTGCATCGCTTATATCTCTAGCGTCCTCACAGTGGCGGGTGAGTTAAGTAATTTTAACTTCAACGTGCGGGTACATGGCAATTGGCGTCCGCGGCTACCTCAGACATAGTGCTATCTTGCGCCAGTATTCGCAAGCGGCTGTACCGAAAGTATTCGAGGGTATACTGAGGATACTCGGCGATATACCGAAGATACCTGGGGTTACCTGAGAGTATTTTGGGCTATCTTTATGACAGTGCGGCCAACGCGACAGATTCCCCCACATATGTGATAAATACTATATACTAGACGAATGCACGTGCACCTACATAATTAGCTATGCGAGCTTAGCAAAAGAAAGATAAGCAGAGAGAGAGAGAGAGAGAGAGAGAGAGAGAGAGAGAGAGAGAGAGAAAGAGAGAGATCCATCAAACAAAAAAAAACTTGATAGAATTATATATGAAGTAAAAGCAATTCTGATATTAAGCAATACATAATGTTAAAGAAAGCTACGTGCCAAAGAATTGGCTGCGGTTTTTTTTTATATTGACATGATATATTCTAGTTATTCAAAGAAATTTAATTAATAATATCAAACAAGTCAATTGTTTGATAATATTTGACTTAATGAGGGTTGTTTATAATAAAAATTTAAAGCAGTACGATTTTATAAGCAATAGTACATGTAACGCAATCGATTTCTATAAAAAAGCTCGTATTGAAATAATTTTTAAGATTATCTGCATTTTTACTTAATCTAATTTTTTGCTTACTTTTGCGAGTCTTAACAG
>QLYP01000181.1:25969-55399 GCA_016647725.1 Nasonia giraulti | reverse complement strand
ATAGGCCAAAAACAATGGTGGATTCGTGTTCAGCGGGAAAAAATACATAAGAATAAGCTTTTTTGCTCATTAGTTTTCTCTTCTAGCGAGTCTTAAGGACATATAACTGCTTTTTCGTAATGATATTTGAGTTATACCAGACCGCCATTTTGAACTCTTCAAACAAATCTTTCCGATGGATTCGGATTCGGAAAGTACACTAAAAACCGAAGATTTCCACTGAGTTTCAGCTCATTCCTCTGTAACTCCAATTGAATCATGATTTTTGTCCAAACTCTTTCAAATGGCCCCACTGCGCGGCGCTTAGGTGTACAGGGTGGCCGATGACAATGCCTAGGTGGTGCGCTCCGTAGTTTTTTGTGAGTAGGTGTAAATTTATTTGAGGAAGGTTTATAAATGTGATGGGAGGAGGAGGTGAATCCAGAACAAGATTTAGATATTCAAGAAGCTGTTTGGAAGCAGAATATAAGAAATCCGATTATAAGAATATTTTTGAAGGAACTTAAGAAGGTTATTATACTAAAATTCAAGTGTACGCAAATATAAGAATTAATGAAGACGAAATGGCTAAGAAAGCTAAAATTGAAGATATTTTGATACCAGTTTTAGATGGTGCAAATTATACAAGTTGGAAAATTAGATTAATGATTTTGTTAGAATATAAAGAGTGTAAAGATCCAGTAGTCAGAGCAATGACTGAAGATGACAAAAAGGACGACCAAAATGGAATAAAATGGATTTAAAAGCCAGAACAATAATTATAAGCACAATATCGGATAAACAATTAGAATATGTTGGTGAATGCACAACGGCTTTCGAGATGATAAACAAATTCGACAACATGTATTTAAGTCAGTCTACAGCCTTGCAAATTATATGCAGAGGAAAAATCGAAGAAATTAAATTAAATAATTACAAAACAGTGGAAGAATTTTTTGTAGAATTCGTAAAGGTCACTAATGAGTTCAAAATGGCTGGTGGAAAATTAGAAGAAACCGAAAAGTTAAAATATCTACTCAGAGCATTGCCGCCAAGCTATAGCTACATTGGAGGTTTCATAGATGTTATCCCAGAAGAACAAAGAACAGTCGACTATGTAAAATCAAAAATCAAAGAGAAAAATATTACTCAACCGGAGTCTAATAATAAATCAAACGTCAGTACCTTTACGGTACAAACCAGAGGCAAATCTTTCAACTGTGGAAAATTTGGCATCTTCAAAGACGAATGCACGAGACCACATCAGAGCAACCGGGGACGAGGTGCTCACTCCAGTCAAGGTCACCGAGGCCACCAACGAGGTTCCAACAGAGGCTATAACAGAGGCTACACCAGGGGTCACAACAGAGGTGGAAACTACAGAGGTCAAGGTCGTGGACGAGGTTCAACTCAACCGAGGGGGGAATCTTCAGGTGAACAGGAAGACCACCCATCCGAAGCATGGCTGACACAGGTCTGCAATTCAGAGGTAAATCAGGTAACTGCGTTAGAAAATAGTAGCGAAAATTTAGGACAAATAAATTGGATTCTAGATAGTGGCTGTACTGACCACATCATAAATAACGATAAATTCTTTCATAAATTCATATGTTTAAAAGAGCCTATTGAAGTAAAATTACCAGACGGTAATAACAATTTGAAAGCCACTAACATTGGAACTGTAAAATTACTTTTCAAAAATTATTACAATAAAAAATAAGTAGATGTTAAAAATGTTTATTATGTTGAAGGAATTCAGCAAAATATATTGAGTTTATCTAAAGTTATAGAAAATTGCACAGTAGTCGCTACAAATGATAATGCCAAAATATACAATAAATCTAAAGAGTTGATAGCAGTTGCAAATAAAAAAGACAATCGCTATTTTATGAAAAGTTTTGTACTACAAAAGAGAACAAAGAAATGTACGTAAATTCAATGACACTGACTGATAAAGAGAAATGGCATAGGGCACTTGGTCATGTAAATTTTCAATACTTAAATAAGTTAGTCAAAAATAAATTACTGAAAATAAAGTACTGAAATAAAATGTGCAAATTCTATAGAAAGTAAAATGGCTAATGTACTGTTTGAAAATAATAGAACGAAAACTACTGAAATTTTAGAATTAATTCACACAGATTTAAATGGTCCACATAACACAATCGGTTATGGTGGAGAGAAATATTTCGTAACTTTTGTTGATGATTACAGTAAATGCGCTAGAATCTTTTGCATTAAAAACAGATCAGAAACTGCCAGTTGTCTGAAAGAATATGTAAATTTAGTAGATAATAAATTTTATAAAAGGGTAAAAAAATTGCAATGTGATAATGGCAAAGAATATTTGAACCGCGAGATTTATGATTTTGTAAAGTCCAAAGGAATAGAATTAGTAACATGTCCACCGTACGTCCATGAACTGAATGGAGTAGCGAAAAGATACAATAGACCAGCTATGTACATAGGTAGATGCTTAATGCGTGAAGCGAAAATTCACAGACGCTATTGGCCCGAAATAATGAAAACTGTTGCTTATCTAAAGAATCGTACAATTGCTAATACAGCGGAGAACAAAACTTCTTATGAAATATTTGTTGGTATCAAACCTAATGTAGAAAATTTGAAAATTTATGGTAGTCGAGACTTTGTAAGAGTTCCAGAATAGTTGCGAAAAAGCAAATGGGATGATAAAGCCCAATTAGGTGTACTAGTAGGCTATGTAGAAAATGGCTATAAAGTTCTAGTCAATGGTAGAGTCATTCATGCTAGACATGTACAAGTAGTTGAGAAAAATACTAAAATTATTTGTTTAAAAAAACTTGATGATGAAAAAGATAGAGATTTGGAAAATAGCGAATCTGAAAACGTAGAAAATGAAATACTCGAAAAAGAATCCAAAATTTATGAATATGATGTAAATTCAAATCAAACAAAATCTCATATCTCTACTCAGACCTTCGGGGAAAGTAGAGATAACAAATTAACGTTTGATATTGCTGAAAATAATAATGCAAGTTTAAAAGCACAAAAAAAATCTAATAAAAAGAAAAGTCCTGTAAATAGATATGGAAATCCTGTAACTCATTTTATCTATGTAAATCACATTGATGTAAATGTACCGAATACATTTGAGGAGGCGTTAAACTCAAATGAATATAAACAATGAAAAATTGCGATGGACTCCGAAATTAATAGTTTAAAGAAAAATAATACTTGGCAAATTGTTGAACGGCCAAAAGATAAAAAGGTTATTAATGTAAAATGGGTGTACAAAAAGAAAAGCAATAATGTCTATAAAGCTAGATTAGTTGCTAGAGATTTTCAACAAAAGGAATACATTGACAATGTTTATTCACCAGTAGGAAAAATGCAAACCTTAAAAATTTATTGTCTTATTATTGTAAGAATAATTTATTCATTGAACAAATGTAGAGACAGCATATTTAAATGGTTATGTAAAAACGGAAGTATATATTAATGAACCGAAAGGTTATGAAACTGGAGACAATAAAGTTTGTAAATTACAAAAGGCACTCTATGGACTCAGAGAAAGCCCTAGAGCTTGGTATAATTGTTTTAATAAATACATGGAAAGCGTAAGTTATTTAAGTCGATATCAAAGTTGCTACGTTCAAACTCACTATAAGTATGTGATGCGATTCTTAAAATATTTGTACAAGACTAAAGACAACAGATTGTGACAATGTAAATAGCGAAATACTAGATTGCATGGTAGATCCGATTTCGCAGGTGATAATGTAGATAGAAAATCCACAACCGGATACGTAATTAGATTATACGGAAATTTTATTTTTTGGAAAATCCACAAAGTGCGGTAACAAAATGTTCAACTTTTGCAGAATATGTAGCTTTGTCAGAGGCAGTCTCCGAAATATTGTTTGTAAGAAATTTATTGAGCGAATCATTTGATGTAAATTTAAAAGAACCAACAGCTATTTACGGAGACAATTCAAGAGCAATTGCAATCGCGAAATTCGGAAACTTTACTCCAAATTCAAAGCACATTGAAGTGCAATATCATTATATAAATGAAAGCTACGAAAAGGGCGAAATAGATATTGTAAAAGTTGACTCGAAATGTAATTTAGCAGACATCTTCACAAAGAGTCTGGATAAAACAAAGTTCCTAAACAATAGAAAAGGTTTAAGTTTAATCTAAAGCGTTTATATAAAAGTTCAAAGAAATAATCGCCAAGTTCAGTTGTAAAACTCAAGTTCACTTGAAATGATCTTAATTCAATTAATGTAAAATGCTATGACAAATTGTATGCAAAATTGAAAACTCAAATGTATCGAATTATAATGTAAAAATATCACGACTGTAAAATTCAGGAGGCGTATTGTAATATGTGAAGTTATACAATCGTAATACTTAAAACGGTACTCGTCGCGCCATCTACTGGTTGACGACGATTTGGTGCAACGAGACAAACTTGATCGAACGCGAGCAGAGTGCGCATGCCTCGCGTATATACTCTAAGCGCATACTATACTGTATACTCAGCTCCGTGGAGTCAGACTATGCGACACTGTACTATACTCTCTCTCTTGCCTGTAAGACTCCGATGTGAGCGGACGCATTGCCGACTACGACTGGCTCTCAAGCCACTCTATCAATAAACTACTATTTATTATTATCAATAATAAATCTGCCTCACTTATTCATCTACCACTTCCAACAAATGCATTCCTGGTTAGCTAGATAGAGCGTGCGATCCTAGAAGAAAATCCGCTAAGTTCAACCACTCGAAATTCGTGGTTGGCTGCATTAATTTAACAAATACGTTCACGTGTGTTTTTATAGGGGATTGATCGCCCGGGAAATCCCGGAGCTTCCCACACCAACGTGTAGCGTAAAACCAGCGAAATCGTTCAGTATTCACAGCAGCTATCCTCGCACGCAATCAAACTGTATGCAAGGACCATTTTTTCTCGTCGCGAACTCTCAAATTTGTCTCTACCATAATTTGCCTCTGATCTGTGCGGCTAGTGCAGTGACTGCAGCTCAGTATCTATGACATTAGAGGCGTAGGAAGCAGCACCGCCGTTTGGTAAGGAAGTTCACGAGCCGAGGACGACTCGTCTCAAAAGGGGGTGTTGTCACAGACGCACACATCCGCAACGCGAACTGCGAGACGAGTCAGCGATAAGAGTCCTCAGAGCCGTACTACGATGCATAGCATGCGCTTGTATCGTAGACGTTAGCTCAGTGGTTAGAGCTCCCACTTGTTAATCGCGGAGTCCGCGGTTCAAGCCCGCGTCTACTCTTTTTCGCTTTCTGACTCGTCTCCTCTCCGTCCGTTACAACAGAAATACCCTACACGCATTTTTGATTATGTTACTCTACCGCAAAACTTTCCACAATCGTATAACCTATTGTTGTAACGATGTATAACAACAGATTATACTATTGTGTAGAGTTCTGCGGTAGGGTAAAATAATCAAAAATGTGTGTAGGTTATTTGTGTGTAGAATATTGTCTTGTAGCAAATATGTTTTTAGCGTTATTTTGTATAAGGTGTATGGTTATTTTCGTGTAGACTTTGTATGGTTTCACCTACGCTACTTTATTTTATATGCTAAAAACTGACGAAAAAAATTCGGGATTATAAGAAATTAACTATTGTTTATAAATATGCAGATATTATAAGAACTTATGTTGCTATTCTGTGTTGTAGGTTCGATGCATGAAGCTTGTTCAACATCCAAACGTTGTTAGATTATACGAAGTAATCGATACTCATACCAAATTATACTTAATATTAGAACTGGGTGATGGTGGAGACTTGTATGATTACATAATGCGCTATGAAGGGGGATTGACTGAAGAGGTAAGTAATATTTATTTATTAAGAAAAATACAAAGTTATTTACAACACTCCGCATAATTCCTGCAAAGATAAACAAGATCTGATCGCAGGTCTGGAATTATAATTATAACAAAACAATAATAAAATAACTTAAAAACTAAAACTTATCCTAAATTTACTTTCTTGCTTAAATTTTGGCATCATATGCATATAAATACATTTGATTTTTTTTCGCAAGCCATCAGTTGCGCCCCAGCCCGTAAAAGATGCGTCTGTATAAATAGTTCTATCATAACAACCATCTTTGATGTAATGTACTCTTTTAGGTAGATTCTTCCTCCACCATCTCAAATCATTAAAAACTAATTCTGGTAAAGACATTCTTTTATTAAAATTATAATCATTCATAATTAGCTAAAAGATCCTTATCTTTCTCTAGATTCTTATTGTTAGTATACAGCCAAGCATACTCGACTGCTGGGCACGCTGCAACTAGGTTACCGATTAGATGCGCAAAATTTCTAATTGTGCAGATTTTGATGAGAAAAAATTTGTTTACTAATTCAATAAGTTGGTCTCTTTTTTCACTTGATGAAGAAATGTAATATTTAACTGTAAAACATATATGCATGTCAAATTTTATTACGATCGGTCGCGTGGTTCCAGAATCATAACGGTATACGTACATACACACACACAGTCATCCGCACTACATTAAATAAAAATATTATATTTAGTACATTACGCAACTAGTGCGAGGGGAACACGTTTTACGCACGCGTGGTAGTTCGCGCCCGAGCGAAGCGTTACTTTTTCATAACAAGTGTCGCGGACCTCGACATTATACTAAATTAGTATATTATACAAATTAAATTTATTTCATAATGCAAAATAGGCCACGCTCCTGTGAAAGCTTATTCATACAAAAAGTTCGTTAAATCACACATTGTCGCTATATACCAGTGTAATTATACTAAACTAAAATATTTTTGCAAATTAAAAATGAATTATTTTTAATAGAAAATTATTACATCTATTATCAAAAAATATTAAACTAAAACACAACTATAGTGTATCGTACATTGTAGTTAATTATGATGATTATGTACATTAATTGTAACATTACAATTATTAAAATGAAAAAAAATATTTTTGTCGATGCTTTCAATAGTAAATGATTGTTCGCTTTTTTCATTACTGTTTTGTCTACACGCCAAGACTTAAAGTTGTTGTATGTTGCAACATATAGACGTTTTGATTTGTCCGGCAATAAATCTAAGGTTACTTCTTTAGCTGCTGCAGCGATTTAGGGTGGAATTTCATTTCCATAATCGGATATATCGTCTGTATCACAAGAACTGTTATCACTCATGTTTACTTTTCGGTTAGGTACCAATAGGTTATAAACAAGACGTCTTGCACTAATGATACACAATTTCACAATCATACATATGTAAAACAAATGACAGCGACAGGATAGGTTTCCCCACGCACGCTTTAAATGTTCCCGCGCATGCTGTGAGAGAGCGTACCTAAGTCGATGACTTTAGCGCCAAAACAAATGACTCTAAAGTCGAGCTCCGTGCACGCTGTTATCAAAACGTATGATTCGAACTCTAAACACCTCCAAATGCGTTTCTATGAAGTTTTAGTGAAACTTAAAATTTTACTATTACAAAGCTTCCTCTAGGAGGAAGCAAAACATGGAAATTGTAAAACTTAAGTTACTTATCTTTGCATTAACATTTCTCAGCATCTTTTGTAGCTATTTAAATGATTTTTTCTTTATTTTGGGGTAACGGGGCCAAAGGAATCCGATTCTTTGGCCCATTAAAAAAAAAACACATTACGAAAGGTACAGTGGGATATTTTGGTGAATTTTCTGCTCTTATTTGAAACGGATTTGATTTTTCCTGAAAATAGACCAAAGAATCGGATTGTTTTGGTTCCGTTACCCCAAAATAAAAAAAAAATCATTCAAATAGCTACAAAAGATGCTGAGAAATGTTAATGCAAAGATAAGTATCGCGCGCCTATTATTATATATACGCCTCTCCTCCGGCGCTGCTCCGTCCCCCACCGCTCGACTGCGAGCGCGCGCTCGGCCGATTTTCGCGAACTTTACGACGGTTTTTCGCATGCTTTCAGGTGCTTCATCAAAAACTGAAATCTACGTTTTGTAGTGCACGATGTCAACTTATGATCCTTTTTTTGAAATTTCAATCGGACTTATGGTAGAGCATACAGGTCTGCCGGAATAAAACGTACCGCAAACTTTGAATCGCGATTTTGAGCAAACTAATAATCCGACATCACCCAACTTTTGCACATATAAAGAATATTATAATCCCTACTTATTCCCAAAATTTTAGCGCTCCAGCTCAAAAAATGACGGAGCTATAAATATTTCATAAAACGCCTAATTTTTCGGTTTTTCCTAATTATCTCAAAATATAATTATCCGGTTGAGGCGTTTGACCTCTCATTTTGTAGATATTTCTATTCTCTATAAATCTTCTTGTTGGAACATACTGATAGCTTCCTTAGTTTTAAAGTTATAAGCAAAAAAAGACAAAAATCGCTTTTTTTTATTAAATTGTTAATAACTAACAATAAGGAACGGAAATGCGAGTGAAAAACATATACACTTTCATCTGTTTATCATCCTTTACATGATCGCACAATCGGTTTGCTGTAACAAATTATGTCATGTGAAAATGCTCTACAGCTTGGCCTAGCACCTGAGCTGTGCGCACTCGTATGTATGTCTACACTACAGCGTGTGTATGTGTGTGTGTGTATGTCCCTTAGCGCAATGGGTTTTTTTTCATCCTGGCAGCGTAGCTGCATGAGTTTACATGTGTGTGTGTGTTTTTTTTTAATGTGGCGTAGGCAGAGCAAGGTCTGCACAAGTGGCCCTCCGACACCGGATCCCCACAGTTACTATCGTCAAACAATATTTCCGTGGGGCCCGTTAATTAGCCTAGTTTGTTGGCTTCTTCTTTAGGGTTTGACATTTCCATACATGCCCCATCCACTGAAGTGATTAGGGGTTCAGGGTCAAACTTGTCTTCTTCTTTCTGCATCATCCAGTCGTCTGCTTCTTGCAGCATTGTCCGGTCATCCTCTGGACAGACTCAACCCCGACACCTACGTTTCTCTGCATCGGGTGAGGGAGTCTCTCAGTTACCTACGCTCCTCAGCATCAGTCTGAGAAGCACTTAAAAGTACTCAACCCTAGCTCCTACGTTCCTCTGCATCGGGTAGGAGAGTGAGAGCTCGACTCCAGGACCTACGTTCCTCTGCATCAGTCCGAGGAGCGTTTCGTAGCTACTACTTAGTGGCTTTCGTTTAGCAACAATTTTACTCAGCTGTTTCGCCTTGTCTTTCCCTTCTATTTTCTTCATCATTTCTAACCTTCTTGAGAATAACGCACACTGCATCTTCTGATACTGTTCGGTAGGCAGAAGCGACCCGCAATGCACTTCTCCTATAAACTGTTGACAGCTTACGTGCGTAGGACTTCACTAACATAGCGTCCGCCCATATTGGGACACCGTATAACATAATTGATGTAGTTACACTGGCTAGGAGTAACCTTCGACCCTGCGTTGGTCCACCTACATTTGGCATTAGTCGCGATAGTGCAGCGCCGACTTTTGCTCCCTTATTGCTCGCCCTCTCGAGATGCTGCTTAAACGTTAGTCTGGCGTCCATGGTGATTCACGGGTATTTAATGGTCGGCTGAGAGTCTATTTCGTGTCCATCCACTGTCAGTGTTATTGTCTCCATTTTTTTCCTACTAGATATAAGGATAGCCTCCGTTTTATGGCTAGCAAGCTCAAGCCCAGCCTGCTTTAGCCAATCGTGGATTATACCTACTGCCTCGTTAGCGATTTCCGTCTCTTCTTCCTTTTGCTTTGCTACTATCACAACCGTAGCCCCTTCGGGTAGCTCTAGCCTGAGTACTCCATCGTACATGATGTTCCACAATGATGGGCCAAGCACTGACCCTTGTGGGACCCCTCCGGTTACTTTATAGGTTTTTGTGCCGTTCTCTGTGTCATACAAAAGGGTTTTGTCTTTCAGATAGTCAGACATAATCCTTCTTATACATGCGGGTACCTCTTTTTCCCGTAGTGCCTCGTGTATCTTGCCCCAGCTGGCTGAGTCATATTGCTGTACAATAATATGCGAAACTTTCTTTTTTTTATACATAATAAAAGAATGATATAAAAACTCTTATAATTATTATGCATGGTATAAGAATGATATATATAAAAACATTACATATTATAACGCCTTGCGATTATTGCGCATAGTGCAAGAATGCTATAAAAATTATATAATATATAATCTTACGATTGTTATGCATCGTATAAAAATCATTTACGTAATATGAAACCTCACGATTACTATGAATAGTACAAGAGTAGTGCAAACAAATTACATAATATAGTCCCTTATGATTATCATGCCTCATATAAAAATGATTTGCGTAGAATGAAATCTTATAATTATTAAGCATAGTGCAAGAATAGTATGAACAAAATTACATGATATAAACCCTTATGATTATTATTCATCATACCAAAATGATTTACGTAGTATGAAATCTTATAGTTATTTTGTACAGGGTGATTCTAAAACAATACAACATTTATATACCATTGTGATCAGCGAAAAAACTAAGACTAAGGGAATTAGTCCAAACATTTTTCTCCACTCTTCACTTTCCAGTCAAAAAAGAAAAATCCCCCCACCACAGCGCCCAGCAGAAAAGCGCGTGAGGGGAAGTGAGCGCGGCGACCGCGGCGCTGTTGCTAAGGAGGTCGGCGGCGGCGAACGAAGTAACAAAGAGTGCCGAAGAGATCGGAAAGCGCAATTCTTTTGCAGTCTTAACGCGGAGCTTTCTGCGGCTTTTTCCGCGGGCCTATTAGTGCGACTTGCTGCGGCTCTTTCCGCAGGCCTATCAGCGGGACTTTATGCGGTACTTTCTGCAGTACCTTTCACGGGCCTAACAGCGGGACCTTATGCGGAGCTTTCGGCTTACAGCCAAAAGCTCCGCCTAAAGTCCCGCTGATAGGTTCACATAACGTCCTGCCGAAACCTTTGCATAAAGTCGCAATAATAGGCCCGCAGAAAGTACCGCATAAAGTTCTGCTGATAGGCCCGCGGAAAGAGCCGCAGCAAGTCCCACTAATAGGCCCTCGGAAAGAGCCGCAGAAAGCTCCGCATAAGGTCCCGCTATAAGGCCCGCGAAAAGTACTGCAGACAGCTCCGCATAAAGTCCCTCAGATAGGCCTGCATAAAGTGCCGCTAATAGGCCTGCATAAAGTCTCGCTGATAGGCCCGCATAACTTCCCGTCGAAAGAGCCGCAGCAAGTCCCGCTGATAGGCCCGCGGAAAGTGTTTCTTCATTTGCCAGCGTGACGAAGGGCAGCTCTCGCCGTTTTCTGAATTTACGCTCTAAAAAAAACTCGTATTTTCCGGGTCTCGACGCAGATCGAGCTCCTCGTGCCGTTTGCCAGTGTCATAAGACCGGAAAATCGCGAAAAGTAAGCCGCTGCTGCTCCAAAAAGACAGCTCTTAATGTTTTTTTAATTTTTATTGCAAATTATAAGCGAAAGAAAACTGCAGCAGATGCTCCAAAATCGAGGTTTTCGCCGTTCTCTCATTGACTTAACCTGGAAATTAATTGTCTGAAAAATTTATTAAAATCAGTTCTATCAATTGAACGAAAATCATTCGCACCGACCTCCGACACCGTGGTGGGGGGATTTTTCTTTCTTGACTGGGAAAGTGAAAAGTGGAGGAAAATTTTGGACCAATTCCCCTAGACTCAGTTTTTTACGCTGATCACGATAGTATATAAATGTTGTATTGTTTTAGAATCACCCTGTATAGTGCAAGAGTAATATAAACAAAATTACATGCATTGTATTATGCATCATACAAACGACTACCAGCTGTCGCTTTAGAGTGCTTACCAAACAAAGTTACCTGTAAAATGAAGCATTACTGGCGCTATAGAAGAATAATAGAATTGAATAATAAATGACATATTATGGCTTATAAAATATACGGATAACAAGCGTTAGAAAAAAAAATATAACTGAATTATAAATGAAATATTATAACTTCGTGCCGTTTTCGCGGTATCTTTTACATATTTCCGCAAGTACTCCGTCAGGGTATGGTGCATGCATTTGATGGCCCCATTCCTCTGAGGGTGGTACGCGGTTGTACAGAACTTCGTTATCTTGAACATTTTCGCAAGGTTCTCTAGCATTTTGTTCTAGAAGTGCGTTCCTTGATCAGTTATGATCGCGGACGGAATTCCGAACACGCAGATAACTCTTTTCGTAAGGGTGCGCGCAACCTCATCCGCGTTGGCGTGTTTCGTAAGTGTTAAAATTACGTATTTAGACATCATATCTTGTATTGGTAAGATGTAAATGTTGCTCTGTCTCGTTTTCCCGAGTGGCCCGTAAAAGTCTAATGCATTGCACTTGCGTGAACGGCATCGATGGGGTGTTGCTGATCAGCAACGGGAGATGCGTTTTTACACGAACTTATTACTACAACTATTACTTTGGCAAGTTGCACACCTAGCAATGAATTGCTTAACGACCACTCGCATGTTGCGCCAATAAAAGTCGCTAGCTAACTTATTGTAAGTTTTGGACATACCCCGATGTCCACTTGCAGCGGCTTCGTGGTATTTTCGCAGTAACTAGAAACGATACGTTACTGGAGGCACGGGTAAATTGTTATAATATAAGACCGCGACAATCGGCCTATTTGCGAACTTGCGATCAAACAGGTCAACAAATTTCAGCCATTCCGATAGCGTTAGCATCGCCGGATCTTTAATTATAGCAAATCTCCAGATTTTCTCTTTTAGAATTACGTTTCGAAGCGTCCGCAAATATTTACGCAAGTCCGAGAGTAGCGGGTGGTCTTTAAAAAAGGTTTTAATGTACACGCTATCATTTTGAAATTTCTACAAGGCGTTACGTTCACCTCTCCCATTTTAAATTCTCTGTTTGTGAAATCGTGTGCGTTTAAATAACCGCGCTCGATCAACACATCTTGCACCACGGACGATATGAATTTATCTGCGAAAATTAAATATCAAGATTTTTGTTAAACCGGAATGGGTGTTCATTGACGGCCTGCAGGTGCATAAAAGGCGGTGGCTCCTTGCCGTCGGGAATCGCCCAAGGTGGTTTTTCGCGAGGCGGAGTTACTCTAGCGACGGCGTATCGCCTTAGCTTGTCGTCCTTGAGAGCAGCTGCTACTGCGGCCGAGGGATTTGCGTTACTATTGCTGCTGACACAGCTGTCGGATCGCGACTCATCTGCACTGCTGTGGAGCGGAGCAGCACTAAATTGCCGTGATGCATCAATGAGCTCCATACTTTTGCGCGACATGCTGTCCATGAGTGCGCTATCTAAATCTGACGGTGCGAGGTTCGTGCGCTTGGAAGCGTCACGAGATCGTGGGCGAGATCGGCCTGGATCTGACCGCCGCTTCCATTGACCTCTTCGGGTGGCTGCTGCTCGCTATCGCGCACCCGGCCCTAAAATAGGAGATTTTGATGCCACCTGCTCGTCGCTTGACGAGGGCAGGCTCCCGTCCGTGTTAGGCGACCGCGTGGGTGCCGAGAGTATGTCCACCACTTCATATGGCGTAAAGTGTAGCCCGGTTAAATTTAGATGCAAGGTCTTACGTGCGTTGGCCATTAAAATGAACGCGCAGTCGACCATACCGTATGCGGTTTCAGATTCTAAAATTTTCTTGGTTCCCAAAGGCTCTCCGCATGCGTATAATTTTGCTGAGGTAAGCAGGAGGCTTCTCAGCCACGTGGCTGGTGCCCTTAGCTTGTGCAGCTTTATCAACGAAAAGAACAGACAATTCCCTGATGGCGAGTTTGGGATATCGTCTGATCGGCGTAAGCTTACAAGCGGTTCCATGCATCGCTTTTTGCGTATATACGTGTGCATTACGACGTTACTCGAACTTGCTGACAAGTTCTCGTCTGTCAGCACAGGCTTCCTCTCGTAACTCCGAGAAATGCCTGAAAAGTCCTCTAATGGTCCTTCGGTTTCGGGTGGCGACGAGGCTTGTGATCCGCGTGCTGCTGCAAAGTTCGCTTTTGGAGAACGCAACTCGCTCGCGACTGTGTTTTCCTGCCGTTGGCATTTTCTTCTCTCGCCTTACCTGCTTCTTGTTTAAAATGCTCTCATCGTTACTCCAGCTGGTTTCACGCGCCCATGGCAGTTCTTCCTTTGTACTGCTGGCGTAGCAGCTTAATGCGCGTGCACTCTACCCTGAAGCGCACGTTTCTCTGCTGATCGCGTTTCGTGGCGGTTTTCCCATTAAAAGGTTGGATCTGGGTTTTGTAGGTGCGAACGATGACTAAACCTCTCATAGGTTGATTTGCATGCCGCGATTACCATCATGTTCCCTCCCTTCTACATCGACGCGAAGTTTCTTTTTTAATGCATCTCCTGACCAAGGCCATGCTGTCAAAGCCTCCGGTTTCGACGCGCTGGCTAAGGAAGTTTTCCCTGTCGGTTCTTGGCTCACGTCTCTCCGGAAGTCATCCAGGATAGTTAGACTTGGAGGAGACGCAGGCAATATACGAACGGTCATGGCTCGCCGTTTTTCCAGGGCGTTGTTTATGCCCTGTAACGCTCGGTATCGGAGCGCAGCTAGCCCGTGGAAAGCTAAAGGTTTGCAGTGGTTCCAACTCTTAAGCCATCACACCCGAGGGTGGGATTCGCATGCTCTCTTTGCTGCTACTCGAGACGTAAGCATCGCCTAAGTTTAGAGATGCTGGAGCTTGTCCTTGCTGCCTGCTACGAGTCTCGCGGTCGGAGGGCTCTACATACTTCAGAAAGGCCTTTAGTTGTGAGGGCACCTCTGACCTGCGTGATGACTCGGATATTCCTGATTCGACCTTGCGCATCGATTCATCTGAATCCGATTGCTGACCGGCTGACTCGGCTGGTTTGGCAGTGTCTACTATAACCGGAGCCCTGCAAAATTTGACCGCGGCCCGTAGAATTTCCTGGATGCGCTCGCGCTCGCTTTTGCATAGCGAGTACCTGTCCTTACTTAGCCTCTTTAACAAGGTGCTAGTAAGTACACACTCGAATTAAACCGAGTCGCGATAGTCGGGCGCGTAGACGAACTTGCGGCTCTGCACCTCGGTAAACCATTGGATTTTCAGTTTACTGTCCCTGTGGAAAACACCGTGTAACGTGCGGCATAAATAGAATTCATTGTGCTCGTTCCTTATGGCAAGGATTTCACCCTCTTTGTAGATCAGCGCGTTCTTCTCGCGCGTCTTTTTGTATGCCACGCGACTGATCGAAGAGCTCGAATTTGAGGCTCGACGCACATTCCTATCCCCGTTGATTTTACGCTATTTTATAGCATGCGTTCGAAAAATTCTACCCGGCGGCGCGCTAAGGCCCAATTTTCAAGTCGGCGAGTGCGTACATTTCCTTCCTCGGTAATTCGGGATTTGCTTCGCCTTCGCCAATTACCGGATTTCTCGATAGAGCGTCCGAGTTTGCATTCTTGATTCCCGGTCTACAAATTATCTCGAAATCGTAACCGGTCAACGTGGCTTTCAAACGATTGAAGCGAAGGTCCGGCTTCTTGGTCGTATGGAAATGCTTTAAAGCCTCGTGATCCGTAACGATAACAAACTTTCGGCCGAATAAATAGCATCGAAACTACTCCTTCGCGAACACTACCGCTAGCAATTCCTTATCATAATTCGGGTACTTTAACTCGCTCCCCTCAAGGCAACAAGATGCATACGCACAAGGCTGCTCCGCCCCGACTTTCCCTTGACTTACAAGGAAGGGTCCCCAGGTGTACCTCGCCGATTTTGATCATTTTGTGATATGTTGTAGTATTCGAGAAAATATTAGACACGTATTTTTTCTTACGTGCTAACTCGTCGATTTAAGGGGTGAAAATCACCCTTGAAGTTTACCCCCAAAAACAGGTTTTTTCTAATATCTCAAAAACTATTTGGAGTTTTTAAATAAAACCAACGCCAAATTCTTTATTATAAAAAGACGCTACTGTAGGCATAACTTTTACCCCGAAGGGTGTCAACCCCTGTTTTTTTAGGGGTAAATGTGCAATTTTTCGCTATTTTTTCAATATAAAATTGATAAAATCGGCTAGATTTGGTTGAAAATTGCACTATCATCAAGAAAATAAGAAATTAAAGTTGACGTGTTTCGAGATTTACGAGGAAAAATTTTTTTTCCTAATAGTTTTACCCTTGAGGTTATTTTTTTATTTTATCCTTAAATAAAAAATTATATTCTTATAATTATTTAAAAATTTTTTTAATTTATTTGCAGATTTACACATTTATTGTATATTTTTTAATTTTTAATAAAACAACATTGAATATCGATGAAAATCATTTCATTTTACAATGAATTATTACAGATTTGAAATAAATTAAAATTTTGAACTCTTGTGTAATAAATTTTATTTCGAATACATTCTACAAACTTATAATATTACAATTATTTAGATCATGCAATTTATGTGTAACACATCAGTAATTAAAAATTACATAATTTTCTTAATTGTTATCAAGGATCATAAGTAGAGCAATGATGATAATCATCAAAAAAGTGTTTCAAACATAAAGATTTTTTACACAATGAACATCGAACAATTGCGACATTAGAGCACCCTGCAATTTCACAAAGTATATTAGATTGTGATCTAAAAGCAAAATTTACTGGATTTTCAAAATTTTCAGGATGAACATCCGTGTAACCACTTTTATACCATGAATATGTAAATAGATTTATATATCTCGGAGAAGATAGTTGATTGTGCACTAATGATTGAAGTTTAATGATATTGTTTCTTAAATGAAGATTCAATTCTTCATTCATCAATATCACGCTGTCCGAAAAGTGTTTTACATAATTTTTCCAAACCCTAAATTCAAAAGCATCTAGCGGTTGTATTTTGCCTGTAGTTCCTTTTGGAATTATTATTAAAGTTATTTCTTTATTAGTAGGTTTTACTTCTTCTACGGCTGAAGGACAGTGCCCAGTCCATGAGTCTACCAAAAGTACACTTGATAAACCAACAGTCGGAAAATATACTTCTTTGAGCCACGTTTTAAAATGATCTAAAATCAGACGAATTTCAAATTTTAGTAATTTTTAATAGAATACAAATTAAAACAAAAAAATGAAGCCATTGCATAAATGTTAGCTGGTCTGAACAACTCTTGTGATACAACTGGCCCAAATTCACCAGTTTTTTCTTTAAGAACGATAAAAAGAGGGGAAAGAAGTCTACCATCACTAGATATTGTTGGTTGTATTGTATAACTATGAGTCGTAGAAGATACAGATTGCACCAAGCATTCTACTTGACTTTCACCTTCGATTGCTAATGTACGGCCAGAATGGACTTCTAATTGAAATCCACTTTGATCTGAATTATAAACATTTTCTATTCCTTTTTCTTTAATAAGATTTTTCACTTCAATAACAAATTCATCAGCTTTTTTTGTAAATAATCTGCTCCTTCTATTGTTTTATTGGTTATAAATTTATTAATTTTTCTTCCAACAATTCTATGGGCTCTCTTAAAATTTTTTACCCAATGTTTTGATGCTTTGAAACGAAAATCTTCACGACCAATATCCTTTTGTGCTTGCAGGCCCCATTTCTGCAAATCTATATCATGGATAATATGTCCAGCATCAGCAGCAGCTTTGAAATTTTCTAACATAAATGAACAAATTCTAGCAATTTTTTCTCTATAAGTTCCACCTTTATTTAAAGTTTTTGCCCAACGTTTTAATTGTGTTATTGATGTTACCTTTGGAAATCTATTTTGTACGGTTTTTAAATTTTAATTTTTATTAACACCACTTCTCCAAAACTCTACTGCTCTTGCTTTATAATCATGATCTACTTCTTCAACATCTGATGTGCACTGCTGAAAACTTTAATCTGTAATACTATCTCTTTCATCATCTTCTACAACCTGCATTTGAATATCTTTATAAGGTTCTGCAAAATCAAGAGTTTCATCCTCAAAAACTTCAAATTCATTAAATTCATGCATAGAGTTTAATAAAATTTGTTCAATATGCTCTTTTAAATCTCTTTCTCGCTGTGTTATTGGAGTTTCTTTCAGATTAAGTGCTTGAAATGTTATTAAAAGCAAGTTTAACACGTTCATGGGATTTACAAACATTTTATTCCACTCTAAAAATTTAACACTGTAAAATGAAAAACTGTTCTTGTTATTTTATACTGTTATATTTAACACGTTGAAGTACACTTTTAAACTCAAAGAAACATAAAGTAGAACTAACCAAAGTAATTAAAAATGCCGATTTCAATGCTTTCACAAGTTGCAGAATTACAAATAAAAATAAATTTATCACGAAGACTCACGGATAAATTTATCACAGATAACTATTATCAACAGGTCAATAGCATTATCATCAGTATATGATATATAGCAAGTACTATTAATAAATATTATTGAATATGTAGATATACTTACTTAATTTAAAATGTATTTTAATAACATATCATTATATGTGTTTTAAAATTTCAATGTGATATATGATATATATATATATATATATTTGGAAAATTTTAAAATACTAATGACTCCTATAATTTTTATATAAGAATTCCTATAAAGTTTACGTATGAATGCACTTTTAATGAAGAGTGTATTTTTTATATTTTTGGTATGATACAAATTTTAAGAATCCTGAAATATGTCATTGTTTGAAATTATCTAATCTTGTTAAAACTGTCAGAATAATTTATAAATTAATAGTTTAAAATTATAGAATTTTAAAATGACTCATCAAAGAAACTCTGCAAATAAATGGAAAAAAAATCAGGAAGTAAATGTTTTAAATTTATATCGCTTGCCAAACATTTTAAAATTGAAAAATTATTCATGGATCTAATTTTTCATTTAAGGATAAAATAAAAAAATAACCTCAGGGGTAAAACAATCAAGAAAAAAATTTTTCTTCGTAAATCTCGAAACATGTCAACTTTAATTTCTTATTTTCTTGATGGTAGCGCAATTTTCAACCAAATCTAGCCGATTTGATCAAGTTTATATTGAAAAAATAGCAAAAAATTGCACATTTACCCCTAAAAAAAGCAGGATTTGACACCCTTCGGGGTAAAAGTTGTGCCTACAGTAGCGTCTTTTTATAATAAAGAATTTAGCGTTGGTTTTATTTAAAAACTCCAAATACTTTTTGAGATATTAGAAAAAACCTGTTTTTAGGGGTAAACTTCGAGGGCGATTTTCACCCCTTAAATCGATGAGTTAGCACGTAAGAAAAAACACGTGTCTAATATTTTCTCGAGTACTACAAAATATCACCAAAATCGGTGAGGTACACCTGGGGACCCTTCCTTGTTAGAATCGCGCCTAGCGCATAATCGCTGCTATCCGTCGTTGTAATAAACGGCTGCGTCAAATCGAAAGTCTTGAGGATCAGTTTGCTAGATAACAGCCGCTTGAGCTCGTCGAACACGGCCTGTTCCGTTTAGCCCAATTTAAACTCGGCATCTCTAGCTAAAAGTCGGAACAACGGGTGAGCTATTTTCGAAAAATTTTTTATAAATATCTGATAATAGCTGAATAGGCCTAGCGCTTGCTTGACCTTCCTCGTGTCCGTTGGCACTGGATAATCGGCCATTGCCCGTATTTTGTACCCGCCATCTACAATATGGCCCAACACGTGTGCCTACTTCCTAAGGAACTGACATTTCCGCGGTTCAACTGTCATGTTTGCTTCTAACAGTCTTATTAATACGCGACGTAACCGTACCATATGCTGGTCCTACGTTTCACTGAACGCCATCAGATCGTCTAAATATATTTCTACCTAGTCCCCCTGCAGTCTGGCCATAGCTAAGGACATAGGCCTTGTAAAAGTAATTTTGGCCTCTTTTAGGCCCATGACCATCCTATTGAACTGCAGAAGTTGGTTCCCGTAATTTCCGTCGGGCGCGGAGAAGAACGTCATGTGAGCTGAATCCGGGTTCATCTTAATTTGATGGTATCCCTGTTTGAAATCCATAACCGTAATGAAATTAGCGGCGGCTAGATATTCTAGTATATCACTAGTGAACGGGAGAGGGTAACAGCTACCCTCTGTCTCCTCGTTAAGGCCTCGAAAATCAGTTACTAAACGATATCGTTTATTCCCCTGCGCGTCCGGTTTTTCGGCACGATCCATAGGGATGAGGAATAATTCGAGTTGGATTCGACCACTATGTTTTGTTTGCGTAATTTATTGACCTCCCGGATCATATGCTCCTTAATGGTCAGTGGAAATCTAAACCTATGGTTTCTGATCTGTTTATTGCACTTGAGCACGATTTTATGCTTAATAAAGTGGGTTGCTGGGAGAGGCTCGCCCTCGAGGCCGAATACTCCGGCGTATTCGTGAATTATTTCCCGAATTTCCTTAATTTCTTCTGCGTTGCAACCACTCAAATCGGCGAGTTCCAATATATAATGGAATCCAATATATTTGTCCGATCACACCTAGCCTTATCGTCGGCCCTAAGCCTGTCATTTAGGGTCCGCACCTTATTGTTAGTGTACTTTCCCTGTGTAACGCTCGCATCAACATACGGCGTACCGAGGCTGTAGAGTCAGCACTTTCCTCCGATGAGCCGTCCCCTTCAGCTTCGAACAGCGTACTTTCTCTGACAGATTCGCATTCTATAAGCTCGTCTACCGGGCTAGCGATATTTACCGCTGCTTCACTGACGTTTATACATTCGGCATAAATTCCACCATTAATTTTTTCTGCCACAAAATTTCCGAATAGTAAGTCGGATGTAAATTTGTTAACGGCACCCATCCCATGTCTACGTCAACATTGCCAACTTGCGCGCTAATCAACATTTTCACCCTAGGGGGAATCGTTATATGCTCTTCGGACTCGAATGGCAGGACTCTGTCGCCTAGCTTCAGACTGACTGGCTGCATCCACGCATCCATCGTGCGCGTGCATGATATTCCCGCCAATAATACCATAGTTCTCTATAGGAATATCGTTGGGTACAACCTGGATATCGCACTGCAGCCCTTGTAGCTGTCACCCTGCGCATTACCGTGCCTATTATCATTTGACGCTGTCCCGGCTTTCTCCTTGTTATTACGGGTCGGTTTCACGATTACTTTTCTGACATCGTGTCTGATTAAAATGCGGCAATCTTCTAACGCATGGCCCGGAATGTCGCAGTACGTGCAATGGGCTTTATTTGGCATAGCGTTGCTCTGTGCACTGTCGGGATTCCTGGGTCACTTCGGTGCCCATTGCTACGCTTGCTGTTGTGGGCATCACGCTCACGCCCGTGCCGTTGAGTGCGCGTTCTTTCGGGGTTCAATCGGTGCGAGTTATATTGGCCTGCATCTAGCCCGTGGATCGACACTGATAGAACAGATTCCGCATCGTCGCTTGAATCGACGCTTGTTACGCTTTTTGCGCTATCGCTAAACCTACTACTTGAAGCGCTACTCCAGCATGAACTCCACCTCTCCTCCGATTCTGACCTTAACCCTGCGCTTACCGCGCCGTCAGACTCGTTACCCGAACCGACTTCTGACTCTGAGTATCGCCAGGGTCGCTGCACCGCGAACTTCTCTTTGCGGCTATATGCATGATTATTTGACGATCGGCGGCGGCTCGAACTTGACTTGTGCCTCTGGCGGTCGCGAGCTACCGGGCTTTGCTTTAGTTTTGTTACGTGCAAGTACGCGTTTTCTTTATGGGGTTTGCTAGAAACTCGGGGGGGGGGGGGCATGCTAATGATCGCTCGCGTGATGCGTTTTTTCTACTACAGCGCTCGTCGCTTTTCATATTTCGTTGATACGCGGCCTTCGGCACCCGATACGTAGACAACTTTTTTCAATAATATTTTTTTGTAAAACACCACATTCATCTGAAAATTGTATGTGTTTGAAGCATATCTATTTGTATAAAGGTGCCCTTCGAAACCCAAATCTTAAGTAAGTCTGCTGTAGCTGAAAAATGGAAATTCTGAATTTTGGCCTTCGAAGAAATGTCATACCTGATAATATGGCACATATAAATATGATTTTATGTTTCTTGCATTATACCTGAATATATTTAATAGTTTAATTCATTTTTCAAAAAATTTGGGAAAAATATAAACAAAAAATTGAATTTTTCATTTTTTGACTATTTAAGGTGTATCCGTCCCCTTAAGTACAACAATAGAAGAATATGTTATAAGATAATAGGTTACATAAAGTTATCTTCAGCAATCAGTGCAATATACTATACTACGCCGCAAATATCTCAACATATTATTTATACGCAACTCTAATGGTAAAAGAGTGAGAGAGTTGTCCTCTAAGCGTCTGCCTTTTACGAAACGAATCGCAGTTGCAGAGAGTCGAACGCACGGAGTAAGTGTCACGTACGGCGTTAGCGACAATAAACGTGGATCTCACAATTTATAATTTAGATAAGTTTTATATTGATTTTTGAACTATCTTTGGTAAATTATGCTGCCACCAGTCGCTTAACGTGCGACGACCGAAAAGTAATATGAGATATAACGCGTTGGCCACTTTATTAGTGATACGAGATGTTCGGAATTGCTTCTATCCTCCCCAGGGAGTATTCAATTCGGATAAATCGGGAATGGTGTGAGGATATCAAAGAACATGAAATTACTATAGTTATATCAACTTAAAGTTTACATATATTTAATTACCTTAGTTGTCTGGATTGTACAATTTATTGATTCGTGACAATATGTATTCGTTATTTCTTAGTTTGAAATTTATAACTTGTCTTGCACCTTCGGGTTTTACACGATGAACGTTATAAGAAAAATACTGATACACTATACTTAAAACGACGACTTTCAGTCAACTTATCAATTCTAGATTTAACAAATAACTGATCTAATTAGCATATCTTGCTCTACTCTAGTATGTAGTCTTTACTCTAGAAGACTTGGTACTGAACTAGCTGGTCGCTGGTCAATTCGTGGCGCTTATATTTCTACCGGGCGCATCTTTGATTATGCGAATTCACGTATCCTATTGTTTTACCGAAAAGCGGGAATATTGATTCTAGACCACATAGGTCACGCGTGTCACGAGGTACAAGCATGTTTTCCCGTATGCCTATGAACTTAGATTTCTAAGCATGACTCAGAGAAAGAGCGCGGAGAAAAAATATTCAAACAACTTTCCCGCTGGATAAAATAAAAAGTAAAAAAAATTCTACACCGCTGATCCTCACACTTCCCAGGCCAGATTTCGCTGTCGGCCCGACAGTGATATAAAGTCTTCGAGTGCTGATTTTTTATACTTGGCACTCGGTGAGCCTTACAGCCTCCTTTGTCTTAGGATCAAATTTTTTTTTCGAAATTTCGTAGCATGCATTTCCTTGTCGTATGTGTTTGTATATGTGATGCGTTTTTCGTTTGTTGGACCTCGGGTTATGCGGGGCTGAAGCCTCCGGCTTAGTTTGGGAAAATTCTTCGTAGTGAAACCAAAGCAGCCTTGAGACTCGTACATGCTGACGTTTTTAATGTAATCGTTTAGTTGGCTAATTGGTATATAACTGATCGGGTCTGGCTCCTTGACGGTGAAAGTGTGGAGTTGACGCGAGGCATGGCGTCCGTGTAGTGCAATTTGAATGTTCTGATGGCCGACCTTCCGGCTCTAGTGGAGTTTTTATTGATCAACCTCAACATCCAGGAACCCGAGTTAGTGTGGATGCACCGTCTTGAAGTAGACGAGCTGTGGGAGCAGGCCATCAACCTGGAGATCTGTTTGAATGGCCATAGAAAAAAATACAGTTGAGAAAATAAAAAATATCTGTTTTTCCCGAATCCAGAATCCAAAAATATATACGCATGTCAAATTTTATTGATATTGACGGAGCAGTTCCAGAAATATTACGGTATACATACACACACACACATCCATACGGACATTTTCTAAAAACACTTGATTTGAACTTTTAACACACCAAAAAGTATTTTCTAGAAGTTTTGAAGAAGCTCAAAATTTTACTATTACAAAGCTTTCTATAGGAGGAAGCAAAATATATATATATTTTTTTAATATATATTCTTGTTGTTGTTTCTAGTATAACTATAAGTGTAATGTAAATAGTTCAAATATACAATTCTTAAAATTTTTCAAAAAATACCCATTACCTTAAGTAATTTATTTACCTATAATTCCTTTAGTTTTAATTATTAATTTTCATAATCCTAGCAATAATTCATTAATTTATTTGTTAAACCTGAAAATTCCCCTTTTTCCAAATGAAGCTATAATGTATAGTTGTATACTTTGATATGATATAAATATTAATGAGTATACAAGTTTGTTCTAACTTTTATTGTTGTATGTGATATGTCATCTTAGAGTATGTAACTTTACATTGTACATTGAAATGAAGTTTCTTTCTCGAATGCTAATGTTCCCTAACTATATCGTATTTTATTTTTAACAATTTTTATTTAGTAATAAAATTATTTTCAGCTCGTTTGACTTTTATTTGCACACCTGTGGATAGTGTACACCTTGAAGTTTTCTCCAATGAGTACTTAAGTTCAGTCGATGTATGAGAGTGCATCGTACCCGGTTTTCATTAGGTTGTTGGTTGCTGAAATATAAGTTGCGCTCTCTGGAGAGAGAGTCATTATGGTATGTTTCGTCCAGTTATGAGTAACCATTGGATTTTATACTTGCAGTTAATTCGAAACTTTTTTTCGCGACGTTGCTGGTATTGTTCGAGAGTTAAGAGAATGAGGCTGTAAAACCTGTGGCAGTAATGAACAGACTAATGTCCGTAGTGTTGTCGCACTATACTGCATAAATCGTATGGTGAGCTCGATAAATCAGTGAAGCGCGCGGCGTCGTTCAAGGGAGGAGGGAATTTTTTTTTATTTCAAAGTTGATGTTGGTTTCAACTAAGGGGATTTTGGAAGTTTAAGGGTACGGAAATGATTCATAAGAAAGTTATTTTAATTTGTTGGTAAAGTTTCTTTCCTTCATGCAGTTTAGAAAAAAAAAGATTAAATTTTGTCAACTGGATATTTCGACAGCGCCACCACCTTTAAATATTTTGTTATTGGTTTTTGTGTGTGTATGTTGATCTTAACTGTGTGTACGCCCTATCTTTCTTCTTAAGTTTATCAAGTAATTTTTTTTTTTTTCATATAGCACTTCCCAGGCTAGAGATTTCTACGGCCCGGAGAAACCACGCATGTACACATTCAGACCCAACTTACTTTTCTCCGAGCGTATTATCTTCCTCGGTTGGTTTGCATGAGTTCAATTAAAAAAACGTTGTTGCGCTCCAGGCTGGCAATATGATTACTTCCCCCTATATTTTGTATCTCAGCTCGTACGTAATATAGGCCTCTATGCACGCGGCGCATTAATCCGCCGGTTTTATCTGTAGAATATATTTATTGCACTTAGTAGATTCTGTTTTTTAAGTGCTGGAATTGTGAAATTTTATGTAGTCGAGGCATGAATTCTAGTGTTTCCGGTTTGTTCGGTAGGAAATTCTCGTCTAAGGCACAGTATAGGTTCATGCAGTATAGGTCAGTATAGGTCATGTTCAGTTTCTCTCATTACACACGGAGTGTTATAAATGCCGCTAGATACGCACTTGCTTTTTAGTAATGCATCGAATCGTTCAGGATGCAAACCTGGTATCTCTCTATCTATGTGGCGGTTTGATCTGTTATGGTTTCTACCTGTTGGCGGTGCCATTCTGAAATATTTTATATATTAATGTGTCGAATGCCTGTTCCATCGAACTTCGTTAATGGATGCTATCATTAACTCCTTTTCGGAGTCTGTGGGTGTGATTTGTGTAGCAGTGTCGGCTTTTGAATTTACGCGTGGCTGTGGGGTTGGAGTTGCTTAAATTATTTCTTGCGTCGCGGACTTGTTTTCCAACCGTAAAGAGTTTGAGTTATGAGTTTTCGAGTCGAAGTTGAGTAAATTAATTTTTCGCGTGATTAAATGATAGATTCATAATGTTACTATGAAAATTATGGTTAGAATGATTATGGCCTTAATGCCAAAACCTAGCTTCATAATCGCAATAATTTTGATTTACTGAGAGAGTATAGATATCCATCTACTGCTGTGATTCTAGTCCAATATGCTCTGTGATTAGGCACAAATCTTATTTCGCATAGTGAGAATACGCCTTGACTTGGATTTATAAGCATTTGCTTTTCGCACGTGTCTTCTTCGTAAATTAGTCTTTCGTAGGTGCAGATGTAGTAATAAATTTTCTCTTTGTGTGTTTTACCTTGTCGTCGACTAGTGCGAGGTAAGGTGCTCGAAGTATTATGTATGTCTAAAAAAATTAACTCTTAAAAAAGTAAAAGGTTAGACGAGTTTGATATATTCAGCAACAAAATTACAGATAGAAAAGAACTAAGATCAATCAAACAAAGTCAAGTTTATTATATTTAATCGTAATGAAGCAAGAAACAACTCTCAAGATAATTACTACGTAACTTGCCATGCCCGTTTCATTCTGTTTATTGATGAACAACTAAATTTTCTTTTTATGTATATTAGAACGTCATACAAACACTATAAGTACAATTAAACGGGCATGGCAAGTTACGTAGTAATTATCTTGAGAGTTATTCTTTGCTTTATTACGATTAAATATAATAAATTTGACTTTGTTTGATTGATCTCAGTTCTTTTCTATCTGTAATTTTGTTGCGGAATATATCAAACTCGCCTAACCTTTTACTTTTTTAAGAGTTAATTTTTTAAAAGTTTTCAATCCTTTTTTAAAAATTGTTTAGAGTATTTCATATTCAAAGTCGTAAAAATGAAATATAAGCATCTTTAGCACCATTCGACCACAGCTTTTTTGTAACATTTTTATTACTAAGATGAAATCACTGATTGTTCTAATATACATCACCTTCGAATTATTTCTACACCTAGACACCAAAAACCACGGTGCGAACTACCCAGACCTCGTCATCGGCCACCCTGTACATCTAGATGCCGCCCTTAAATGATTTTTACACCTAGACACCAAAAACCACGGAGCGCACCACCTAGACCTCGTCATCAGCCACCTTGTACATCTCGACACCGCCCTTGAATAATTTTTACACCTAGACACAAAAAACCACGGAGCGTGCCATCTAGACCTTGTCATCGGCTATCCTGTTGTGTAATATGTTGAGTGCTCGAGGCTGTCGGCGAGTCACGGATCCATTTCGGTCTGGGAGGATGATGCATTTTTTTGGGCCGGGGAATGGTCATCGCTTTGTCGCTTCTACCGACAGTTTCGAGAGTGAAATAAATAACACTATGAAGGAATGTGAACACCTTACAGAAAGCAAAAGGAACGACTTGCGCGCCGTGCTTAAAGAATTTAGAGACGTTTTCTCCGATACTCCCGGTAAAATGAAGAAATATGAATACGAATTTCAAATTTCGAGATGAGGAACCGAAATTCCGTTGGACCTATCCTATTGGTCTTTCCCATAAGCCGGCATTTCTCGACGAACTTGATCGTCTTCTTAAACTCGGTATTATAAAAAGAGCGTCAAGTTCAATTTGTAATCCCATACGCGTCGTGGTCAAAAAGGATGGAACGGTTCGCGCGTGTTTAGATGGCCGAAAGCTAAGCCCATTCTTAGAGAGACCGCCGCGAATCGATGAGATTATTCAGGACAACGCCGGAAGAAAATATTTTACAAACACTAATTTGACTGAGGGGTATTATCAAATACTATTGAGCGAATCGTCTCAAAAGTATACCGCGTTTATCGTCGAGGGAACTACATATGTCTTTTGTCGTGTTCCTTTCGGTATTTCTGTGACTGTCTTGGTGTTCATGCGCGCATTAACAACGATCTTTAGCGAGAGAGATCGCCGAGAGTTTTTGACGCTATACGTCGACGATGCGTTTGTTAGGTCGTGTACTTTCCAGGAGCATCTTCAGCATTTAAAGTATTTTTTTTCAAGGTTTTGCGAATATGGGCTTACTTTGAAATTGAGCAAAACGCGTTTATGCTAGAAAGTCCCGTTTTTGGGCTTTATATTGAGCGCCGACGGCGTAAGGCCAAACCCCGAGAAAGTGCAAGCCATTTTGGACATGCCAGAGCCACGAACAAAAAAGGAATTACAACAATGTAACGGCATGTGTAATTATTACCGGATTTTTTCTGACAAATACTCGTCGTATATCGAGCCGTTTCGTAAGCTTTTAAGCAGCAAAAATCAATTCATTTGGACCGACGAACACACCAGAGCCTTCGGTGATTTAAAGCAGCAATTCGAGGAACATGTTATGTTGCAGCATTATGATGTAGATAAACCATTCTATTTACAAACTGATGCTAGCAAACAAGGATTAAGCGGCATATTATTTCAATACGACGATGACAATAACATGAGGATAATTGCCCTCGTGAGTCGTTGTCTTACGGCTTACGAATCAAATTATTCGACTTGTGAATTAGAGGTTCGAGCAATTGTCTTTTCAGCCACGAAACTAAGATATTATCTCGCCGGTCGAAGGTTTACAATAAGAACCGACCATCGAGCGTTAACGTTTTTGCTGAAAACTTCGTACCACACGTCGCGATTGATGCGCTAGACCTGCATAATGCAACAATTCGCGTATGATATTGAGCACTGTTCCGGCAAGAATAATATCATGGCGGATTATTTTAGTCGGGTATCGCCAAACCAGTGTAACTCTCGCGTTGATGATGATAATAAAAGACGTGGTTGTATAAGTAATGTCGTAGCTGCTGCTCGCTTAATTTCGACGCGGTTTCCGGAGCTGCGACAGCTGGCTGCGATGCAGTCTCGTGACGACAAGCTGATTAAATTAAAAGAATCTTTAAAATCCGGCGACTCTAAAAATTACACAGGCACACAAAAAAAAAGTTATCTGTACCAGAAACTAGATCCATTGATTCTTATGTATTTTGATGCGCTGAAACCGAATACAAGTGCAGAATAGCCCGTAGAGCCTCCATTTTTTTTTAAATCGCAAAAATACCGCCCTCAAATACGGAATTACGCGCTTTTTTGAGAGTGAGCATTCGTTATACGACTTAACAGTATTCGAAAATTACTGTAAATGTTGTACTACATGTATTTTGATGTGCTGCTCACGACGCTCTCGTTGTTGGCTCTCGCTATCTCTCTCTCTCTCTCTCTCTCTCTCTCACACTCTCTCTCACACTTCCCACAATTCGCGCCTGAATCCGGGTAACCTGGCATACATGGACCCAGATATGACGCCGGTAGTTCCGAGTCCGGTCGCCAGGTGGCGCATGGCCGAAATCGCCAATCCCACATGCAAACCAGCACCTGGGAAAGCATATAATGGATGACGATCTCGGCCTACCCTTTTGCAACAGCCAATTTATTGTCTATGCTCCCTACAACACAACTTGTGCAGGAAAAGAATTGAGAACTATAAAAACTCTGTTTTTTGGAATCGAAAAAATTACTTTGTAATTATTTCCTC
>QLYP01000181.1:0-25939 GCA_016647725.1 Nasonia giraulti | reverse complement strand
TATATATATATATATATATATATATACATATATATACCCCTCGTTGAATGGTTGTCAAATCTTCAGATATTTTCAAGTCTACCTTTCAAATACACACATTTTGTACACACATTTCAAAGAGCATAATAAAGATGTCAGAGAGCAACATTCGGTGGTTATTCAATTTAGTGTATGCATGATAATTGGAATATTAATTTTCCAATAAAGGTAGCTGCATTATGGGCAATTGAACCTTTTTAACTGTACATTATTTTTACTCACCAATAACATATCAGCCACAATTGACCAATTTAAATTAAGGGCTAATTAACCGGGTTCAGCTTAATGCCAATGGACTCTCAATTTTTGCGTTAACATTAAACCAAAAGGTATTCCTATTAAACCAGCTATCATTGCTATTACACCAAACTTGTAGGCCACACTAAAAGTATCAATTGTATTAATATCAAAATGTCTTTCAGTAAATAATTTTCTTTTTCTATTCTAAATTTTCAACTCACTCATCAAGATTATCATCTTCTCTCTTTGGTAAGTCTCCAAAATGCAAGAGCTCCAGTTACAAACGATACATAAGTATATACTGCATTGGAAAACATGAAACTCTGACTGAAAAATGTGTTAGTTCATGAAATATTTGCTCCGAAACCTTTAGTTAAGTACAAAGACAAATATAAAGAATATTTACATTTTTATTGGAGCTTTTATGTCTTGTGACCAAGAGCTGCTGCTGATGTAAGATCTTTAACAGATAACTTAATAAGGAAATTTTGATTAAATGCTTTTACTCTGCATTAGAGGTTATTTATAAACATAAATTAAATGTTGTGACGAGACACGAGTCTCGTCAACATAAATACACATGAAGTCGGCTGCATTAGACGCGGCACGCGCACAACAACCAGAAGGCGAATCCGCACGACGCGAAGCGTGCGCGCCCGCAATATTCATAAGGCGAATTTGCACGAGCGCGGAGCACGGCAGCTAGCGAGCGACTCCGCGACGACGCGCCAGGCGGCGCGAGCGGCGCGAACGACACGCCGTAATCAGACCTATATACAGCCCAGCCGCGCGTCTTTATAAGGCGAACCACGCTGCGCAACGAGGGAGTTCTACTCGAGTCTCACTCCAGGTAGTATCGGGAGCACACGTTACTACAGGGATAGCGAGAGTTAGACCTTCGTCCACGAAATCGCCTTGTGAGCCCACGTGACGATCCAGTGGACGACCCGAAATCCGAAACTCCTCGTTGCCGTCGTGAGCAAACGAGCCAACCCGGAACACCCGAACGACGGATAACCTCAAAATATAGTGACGCTATTTCAAACGCGTTGTGAGCACACAGGGCGGTCGGAATTGCTGTCACCCAACACATTCGGATCAGTGTAGTCGTGCGCACACGACCAGTATTACGAAAATTTATATCATTTGGCAATATGAGATGGCTCGATATAATCAAATTGATGGTAGCGGCGGTCTTTTTGCAGAATACGTAAAAACTTTCTTAAAAATTAAGCAAGAGGCTAACGGATGGTCCTCATGTTGTACTGTACCGAAAAACAAGTTTCGATAAAAGTAGAGCATAGTTTAGCTGAAGCATCAGTCTGAAGAGAACGATGGCGGGAAAATCATCAAAGCAGATAAACAAGGAGAAAGTTAAAAGGAGAATAGGTAGAAGACAGCATGGTACTGGTGCTGATGCTGCTGTTGTTGCTGCTGATGATGATGATGCTGCTGCTGCTGATGCTGACAATACACAGTGTGTAACTATATTGAATGCCTTTTGTCGTTTAGCTTTAATTCGCTTAGCAAACAAAAACTCATCAAAAGTATATGTGAGTGTGCGTTAAATGTGTTACAAGATGTCGTAAAATTAAAAATTCTCACAAGTCAAGATTGAGCAAAAATAAAAACATTTTGCGTAAATTATTGAATAATAGCAGTGGTAGTTGTAATGTCGCCACCTTTTTAGAAAAATAATTTTTTTCCCTTCTCAGAAAATAATATATAAATGCCAGACAGACGAAGCGATACGCTACGTATACATTAGATTGTATATGCACGCGCGTCCCGTCTGTCTACCAAAAAAAAGTGATCTTCACACACCGAAATAATCTTTCCGCGGTATACCTACGAGTTTTTGGGTTTTCGGCTTTTCGTTCCCAGAGACCTTTCTTAGTAAACATGATAATAAGCCCAAGTGGGAGCTCGAGTGTTGCCGCTTTCCTTCGGAGACGCGCCGCTGGAATTTATTTTTCGAGCTGAGTTTATTTTTCCTTAAAATTATAGGCGAACAGGGCCAGCTGCAAACCATAAAAATTTAGATAAGGCCCAACCGTTCGAACTTTTACGACAGTAAGCGCTGGGAAAGCTTGGAGGGTCGGAAATCTGGATACCCTCCAGATAGCCGAGCTTCGAAAAGGTGGCCTGCTTACTTCAACAAATCTTTTCCGGAACCGATTCCACCCCCCGCTTGTTAAGTGCCCCGGCCGAATAACAAAAAAAAAACAATTTTTAGCGACACTGCATATTCTTCAGGTTAAATAATAGATGAATAGTTATAAGTTATACCTACGAGTTTCTGGGTTTTCGGATTTTCCGTTCCCAGAGACTTTTCTTAATAAACATGGTAATAAACCAAGTGGAATCTTAAGTGTCGCCGCTTTCCTTCGGAGACGCGCCGCTCGAATTGTCACTGAGTAAATTTTTTCTTAAAACTATAGGCTAACAGGGCCAGCTGCAAACTATAAAATTCTAGATATCACCCTACTTGTCCCCAGTTTTACGACTCAAAGCGTTGGGAAAATTTGGGTGGGGGCGGAAATCTGGCGATGTTATCTGTTTACAGCCGCGTACGTGTACAGAAAATCGGTATTTTTTGTCCCCTCATATACATCTTCAAACCACTCTACCTCCTGCTGTTATATAACCGAAAGTAGAATTTTCCACTGCATATTTTTCTTATTTTACAAACAAATAGTTGCTTAATTACTAAGAAATATTATAAACATTTTACTATTAAATTAACAGATATTTTTTTCTTTAGAATTTAATTTACATTTATAGATACTTTAAGACTGCGCACTTGTATGGCAAATCGAGTAAAAACAAAATTTACAATACCCATTAGTTAACAATAAAATTTAGATTTCCCATAAAAATATATCACTATTCCATATAGAATCGTCAACAAATATCAGAACATCAAGTGCGACAAATAAATTACAATTATTTAAATAAAATCTAATGTTAAGTATTAGTTTACTCACACATACATATAGCTATACTGGGAAAAAATAGTTAAGTTTATCCTACAAAAGCCATAAAACAACAATAAAAGATTATTAATTGTCAAGTATATATTTAGTTATAAATAAATAATACAAAATGTTAAATGTAGGAAAACCAACACACCGAAATCCATCCAAACGCTACAAAAATTTAGTAGTTATTATGATTATTATTATTATTATATGTTAAATTAATCGCAACTATTTGTTATACTATTAGTGTAAACTATTTCTAATTTAGAATATAAGTTGCGTATAACGGACTGAGCATTGCAATAGATTTTTATCCGTGTTCATTACCGATTATTTAACGATTCTTTTTTGTATAAAGAAGGGAAGGTGCGGGTAAAACGGCGCATAGTTGAACGTGATTTTCCTGTAAAAATGATCTACGACACATAAACATTTATACAAGATTGTTTAAACAGTATTTTCTAAAGAGTAATTATTAAACATATAATCAAATTTCAATATTTATAATTCTTTATTTAAAAACCTATACTTGAAAATAAAAATTTTAGCGAATTAAGATAATAGTCAAATAATCTTTACTAACAATAATGAAAATAATCCATGAATACTATATTTTAAACAATCTTTTATAAATATTCATTTTTGCATCTGTAAATGGCACAAGCGTCGCCATCTGTCCCGGGGACAGAGAACCTATCTTGGTTTCTCCCCCGGAAAATTTAGTTCGAGTAGGGGGTCTCCAGACCCAAGCGTAGGAGGAGCCCTCGAGAAAACTCTCTTTCCATTGGAAAATCCTCCGAAAATCTCTCGAGGAGGGAAATCGACGGATGGGCCAAAGGTTATGAGTATCCTCAAGTTGCAAATCAAAATCACTTCGGTCCCGGCTCTCAGTCAGTTCGGAAGCAACAATCGCGCTTGGTCCGCATCTCTTTTTATTTTACAAAATTCTCAAACGCGCTTAGTCCGCATCTACATTTTTTTATTACGCGCTTAGTCCGCTTCTCCAATTGTTACAAGTTTAAACGCTTAGTCCGCTTATTGAATATATTACATTTTTTCAAACGCGCTCAGTCCGCACCTTGAATTTATATAAGTTTGTACGCGCACCGTTCGCTCATTTATTTTTCAGAATATACATCTCTGACATTTGAAGTACGTATTTCTTTTATTTCTAAAAATCCGACACCTTATTCCTATTAAAAGAAAATTTCATTCCTACTTTACTCGAGAAAGCTCATCGAGTGCAAAACTCACAGCTCAAACAGCAGGCCAACAACAACAAAAAAAAGTAAGTAAAAATTATTTCATTTATTTTAGTCTGTACTATCTTTTCCTTCTACCCACCACTGTGTGATTTCGAGTCATTTCCTTTCCGCTACGAAGTAGAGTCAAGTGCCGGTTGACATAAATAAATTTACTTTAGAGTTGCGTTTTAAATATTTGTTGTGATTCGTTTTAAATATTCGTTAACATTCGTTGTGAATATTTTAAAATCTCATCAAAACTGTGCAAGCGTTACCTTCGCATGTTACACCTAAAACCATTTAATACTGTAAAATCTTAGAATTATATTTATAAAGAATTGCTAAACATGGTTATTAACAAAACTACTATTAAATTACCGCATCTGCTGTCGACTTTCCAGATTTACTTAAAGAAAAGTAATGTCATAATCACTAAAACTTAAAATATTTAACTCTCAATGTATAATAATTAGTATATTACTATATAAAATAGTAAACAGTTAAATTAACAATTCTTTATAAATATTTAAACATCACTCGTAAAAAATAGTACAAGCGTCGCTATCTGTCTCAGGGACGGGAAACTACATCACCCTCTCCCCGAGAAATTTAGTCAGAGTAGGGGGTCTTCCGACCCATGCGTAGGAGGAGTCCCGGAAAATCTCTCTCTTATTGGGAAATCGCTCTAAGGATTTCCTCGGAGGGACATAGAGGGATGGGCCTAAGGTGATGAGTTTTCCGAGGGGGCACACAGAACTCACTCCGGACCCGGCTCTCTAGTAGCTCGGAAGTTCCCTCGTGCTCGCTCACGATATACGCGCTCAGTCCGCATTTTTACATCACCCGCTCAATCCGCATTTTTACATTACGCGCTCAGTCTTCCTTTTGAATTTATACATACGATCTTGCGCTCAATCCGTAAAACTATTCTTGTATTCTTTTTTTTCCTGTCAAATTATTACATAAAGAAAATCTTTTAAACTCAACTCAGTGTGTCGCTATTTCTACAAGTTTTCCCAACCACTAACGCGCTCCAAAAATTATTACATTCATTACGCGTCATCAATAACTCTGTGTGAGTTCATCAGCAGCCCACATCACAACCAAAAGTAAGTAAAGATTATCAACACCTATCTCTAACTATTTCTTCCTTTACATCTACCATTGTGTAGATTTAGTATCATTTCTTCCGCTAAGAGTAGAGTCAAGTTCCGGTTGACAACAAATCTTTCATTTAGAGTTACTTAACTAATAACTACTACAGTATTTATACTTACACTGCCAATCAGGATATTAGTATCCTGTTTATGACAGTGCTAAGTGAAAAATACTAAAAAAATCGGGTAACTTTATTTCATCCCTAAAAAAAATACTTACTTTGCAAGTGACTGTTCAGGACTTGTGCCTGTTTAACAGTTGCCCCAAAGTTTAGTCAAAAAATAACATTGAGGTATAACAAATCTACAAAACCTAAAGACTTTGAAATCTGCCTAATTTCTCTTAACAAGTTTTCACTTTCTTTTTACAAACCTTTCTTTTTCCGGGTATTTTATTAAGCGAACCATAAAGCTCATCCCTATCTATTTGTGGCAACGCAAGGGTAGAAAGGAGCGACGTACATTCTAGAGATTTTCTACCGTGAAAATTTCTAGAATTAAAACAAACGGATTTGGTCTGAAAAGACTAAATCCGACGTAACATAGTAATAATAATAATAATATGAGTGGAAGAAAAAGAGACGGGTAATTATTTAAGACGGTGGTGCTTTTTTGCCTATGTTACTTGCACCTATAATTGGCACACTAGTGTCAAAGTTATTCCGTAGTTCTAAAAGTTAAGTAGGGAACATTCACGTTAATGGTTATTTTACCGAAAGAAACATATGACCGTGTAATAAAACAAAAACAACAACAATAGCCAGACGAATCAAGTAATGGTTTGGAACATCCGAGTGCATAGACAAATGGTGATAACTGTTGGAATATCAGAAACTTGCGTGGAGTGTTTAATAATATAAAGATGCTTTATTTATTTGACAATCATTTAAAGGTGTATAAGACTGAATAACTAAATAACTGTATGTATAAGTGAATGCTCTGCTCGGTGTGTTGCTCTGATCGTGTCCGTACTGGAACTGGTGTGCTGCTGCACTGGGCGGCTCAAGTCCAGCAGGGGAGCAATAAAATCCAGGTAGTGGACCATCTCCGCTGGGCCTTTCTGTATACTGTAGTCTGTTGCTGTGTGTGTGTGTCCGTACTTGTGTTCCGGACGTAACCGAGGGCTACTAGGGATAAGAGCAAGTGCGGCATATTTATTCTTTATTAATAAAATATTCTACCTATTAGTAGTTTTAGCGAACGTTTCTCTATCATTTAGCTCTCATATGCGAGAATCGACAAGGCGATTCGTGGCTTCAGGCCGATACGGTTAGGAGTGGTTTTATAATCATTCCTAGACTGACACGACCTCAGTAGGGAGTTTACTTCATGGATTTTGAAGGTCAGTGCAGAGAGGCTAAAGGGCCGATCTGTGACTGCCAGGCCAGAGAGTCGAGTGGCGGGAGGCGTTCGTGCGGGCACATGACTGCGTGTGTACAGCTATAGATATAGAGGAGCGGGCGCACTGCTTCGAGTCCCTTTGGTAGTATTCGGGAAAGCGTCTTTGTTTTAGCGGGACCGAGTTTTCGGCGGCGTTTAATGAGTAGAGCGTCAGTTCTCGGCGACAACTTGTGAGAGAAGGTCACACAAGGAACTGATCGTTAGGAGATTTCAATAAAGTAATAATATCTGATCAACAATAATTTCACAGTTTATTTTTGAACCTTGATGTAGTCTTGTCCCATACAACTTGTGTACACATTTTCGGCGTATTCCAATAATAACTTATCACGTCTTGATGCTGAGATGCATGATATACTTTTTTCAAAAAGTATTACAGAAGAGAGAAAAATATCAAAAGTATTTACAAATTTTAAGAAGGTATCTTTATTTTAAAACTTTAGAACGTCAAAAACTTTTATCCGACGGTAATACTGCTGCTGCTAGTGTAGAGATTGAAAATAAAGACACACTGAATCCTTTGTCTGATGAGGCAATTTTGACAAGTATACCTAAGGGTTCTGTGAGGAAAGCTCGTTTATTGCTTAAACATTGGAAATCAACTGTACCTCACCGTATCGAATGGGATAATTCGGGTACAGTCAGCATCTACGATAAAGTTATACCTAGACACTACCCAAGCTCCTAGTCACTGATGCAACAGCAAATAAGGGTAATGTTTATCGTCAGAATTTTTCAATTAATGGTCATACTATTGATCTAATTGGCCATTTACACTGCGATGTTATTAATCAAAATAAGTTTTTGCTAGATAGTGTCGAACTACGATTACGATCGGTGAGAAGTAAGGATGCTTTTTGCTCGATGGATGCGTTTGATAAAGACAAATTTAACGTACATATAAAAGAAGCATCAGTGATTGTACGTCGTGTTAAAGTGAGTCCAGGAATTATGTTAGCACATGCGAACACTCTCGCAAAAGCCACGGCAAAATATCCAATAAATCGTGTAGTAGTAAAAGCATTTACATTACACAGTGGTTTTTATGGTGACACACTTGACAATGTTATCCTAGGCCAGAATCCTGAAAGAATAATCATCGGTTTCATAGATAATAGAGCATTTAATGGAAATAGAAAGTTTAATCCTTTTAATTTTTAACATTTCAACATAAACTATCTTTCGCTTTATGTGGATGGAGTGCAGATTTACAGCAAACTGCTACAACCATGATTTACGGGAAGTAATCCAATATTCATAGAATGTTATCATACATTATTCTCTGGTACTGGAATACACTTTCTGAATGAATCACTGACGGTTTCATGAACAGATTACAAAAAGGGCTATTACTTTTTTGCTTTTTATCTAATACTTGATCTATCTGGAAACTCATCATTTCATTGGAATCTTGTCAAGCATGGTAGTGTTCGTGTAGGAGTCAAATTTAAACACGCTCTAGCAGCAACAATTAACTGCATAATTTATGCCATATATGACAATGTCTTGGAAATAGATTCAAGTCGACAATTCATAACGGATTTCAATGGTTAAGGCAGAGATAGTGGGGAGAGACAAGGAACAGCAGCATCTTTTACGTTTTACCTTTAACGGCAAGAGATCGAGAGACAATATGCCCAGTTCTCTTTAAGCGAATTACACAATTCACTAGTGCTACTTCAGCTGCTGCTGCTGCTAGGCGCTCTTAAGGTGTCTTGGATTACATTATTAACGTTCAAGGTCTGAGAGACCTTAATGACAAATTTATTCCTAAAGAAGTGGCTGTACTTGGCTTAAAAAACAGAGCTTTTGGACATTATATCATTGAGGCCCCTCACAATTTCACAGAATTACCTATTGGAATAAAAAGATCTAACGAGTACATCTCTAATCAGTTTCATGGTATCCGCTGGCATAAAAGTGACATTAGTATGGAACGATTGCAATTTCATTTACAACAAGTGGCAAAAATGTCTATATGCGTTTTTACTCGTAGACACGATAATTGGAGATATTATGAAACGATCATGTCTCGTAAAGTTGTGAATGTGGAAGAAATGTACGCACCGACTTTTTAAGAATTAAAAAAGAATTATCCAGGCAGTTTTGTGTGTTTAAATCACAGTATCTAAGATATAAGCAACACTTGTGATTGTGCTTTCAATCAGGCATATTTATTGAGAAAGTGGTTGCACTCTATTGCAGAAGATATAAACCAGGATTCAACGCAAAAATTTAGCGACGCTTTATACTGTAAACTACATTCTCGTATTAGAACAGCTACATCTATTTATAGTGGATGTGAAAACAACATAGTTGATCATAACTAAAACAATGAATACATGTCAGTTGCTAAGGGCACTCAAATCGTTAGCTGCCAAGACAGTTGGTGTATATGCTGTAGATAGAATCTCTAACGTTATGGAACATTCCACGGCTATTATTGCAAACACAGATGATCACATCAAACGAGCAAGATATTAAATTGTTATTTACATAAATTCAAATGGTTACAGAACATACTTTGATGGTTATAGATTACCACCAATCTCACAACATCATGTTAAGACTCAAAAGAATTTGTGAACAAAATCAGTGGAATCAGCTAAAATTACAAAGCATCGATTTGCAAGTGTGTGGTCAATACTACATCATATTTCTTTATCATATGGTTAATATACCTAACTTACACACGTTTTGTAATAAGTTTTGACAAGATTCTAGAAAGAACAATGCCTAGAGAACTAGAGAGAGACAAACTTCCGCGCGAAGCAGCGCGCAGCCAGAGAACACACTATATAGGTGTGCTCGTCGCGTCGCGCGAGCTACACTATATAAATACACTCGCCGCGTCGAGCGGCGAGTCGCGGGATTCGCAACTAATACTTCGTGCGCACTGGCGCTCGGAGTCGCGCGGAAAGCGGATTGATACTGCTCCGTAAACGAATGTCAACAGGCCTCTTGTCTGTCACACTTGCACGAATATAACTGTTGTGCGTGCAGCGTATAGATAGGCTTTCGCGAATTTTTTCAACCACCCTAGCAATATGGATGAAGGGGTATGTGTGTGTTTATAGTTGTGTTAGAGATAGCTGATGTATGAGACTGTATGAGAGATGATTGCATGATTAGCTATGAGGATGATTAGGAGTTTTCGAGGCTAAAAAAGTAGTTTTTAGCCTCGCTTTTGAAATGATTGATGGGTATGATGTCGCGTAGACGTGAGGGTAATGAGTTCCACAGGTATGCGGCGCTTATGTGAAATGAATACCTCAGTGCCTTTGTCGAGAAAGGGGGTATGTCTAGTGGTATCTCTTCACCCCTCACAGGACGAAGCGCGACGTGGAAGTCGAAATAGGCAATCAAGTAAGATGGTTTGGTAGTGTTAAACAGCTTTCTTAAGAAGCAGGCCGCAAAGTACTTCCTACGTCCGGCGGTGGTGAGCCATTGCAACTCGCGCCTGTAAGGTGTGATGTGCTCGTCCCTCCTTACACCATAGATGTAACGTATACCTGTATTAACCAGTCTTAGAAGTTTAGTGTCGAGTTCTTGTGTCAAATTGCAGTAGACTAGTGAACAGTAATCTATGATCGGGAACAGTAGGGCCTGAACAAGGTGCTTGCGCAGTCCAAGGTTCATGCTTTTCCTGAAAAAGTACAGCCTGTACATAAGAGAGTGAGCACGCTTGCACATGTGTGTTACATGCTCTTTCCTTGTTAGTTTGGAGTCAAGCACGACCCCCAGGCTGCGCACAGAGGATTCAAAATCGACCCGGGCTCCCCCTATGTTGATGTAAGTGTTAGCCATTGTAGGTAGAGCATTTATATAGTAGGGCGAGCCCAGGACGATCGCCTTAGTTTTGAGGACATTAAGTTTAAGGTTGTTCAGCCCAGCACTTTATCCTCTCGGCATTAGCTCTCATTCTGTCGGAACAGGAATCAAGCCCCTTGAGGTGGCACTAGCTGTAGATTTGCAGGTCATCCGCATAGATCAGATGTGCAACATCCGTGTCCAGACAGAGGCTTACGACGTTGATGTACAGCGCAAAGAGTAGAGGACCAAGTACTGATTCTTGAGGGACTCCCGTATTTAGAGGTAAGTATGTGGATAGTTGATTGTCGTCACCAATGCCAACCACTCCAGCGCCTTGGATAAGAAACATAGAAGTGATATCGGACGATAGTCAGTGGTAGATTTAGGAGAACTGACTTTGTTGAGTGCACGTACTAGCGACCTCTTCCAGTCCGAGGGGAAGCATGACTCGCTCAAGGACAGGTTAAAGATACGACATAATATGGGCGCGAGTACTGGCATGGCCTTGGAGACAACAACCTGCGGAATACCATCGGTTCCCCTGGCCTGGGAGGCTGAAGTGCTGAACCGCAGCCAACACGTCCGATTTCGTTATCTCACTGAAGTTAAAATGAACAGGATATTCCAAGCTCTCGAGTGATTGCAGTTGTTCATCGATAAAAGGGGCCAGTGGATCAGTGGATATCCCACTGAAGTATCTGTTCAGGTCATCTGTTGAGAAGCGAGATGGGGTGGTTTCCTTGGAGGTGGTGATTCCAAGTTTCTCGAGTTCTTTCCAGATTTCCCCTACGTCTGTTATGTTTGATATTCGTGAGTGATAGTAGTTTTGTCTGGCTTCTTCGACCTGTTTATGAGCGTTATTTGCTGCGAGTGTGTAAAGAAATATAATGTATAGTCTATCCCACTTACAAGTTGTTGTTACTTGTTAGTCACAAGGTCTCGAAGAGCCGAAGTGAACCACGGGTGTCGTGTGGATCCTGGTGTTACAGTCCGTAATGGGGCGAGCTGGTTGTTGGCGTTCGTTAGGTTGGTGTTAAGAGTGTTGATGCATGAGTCAAGCGAAGATGTGTCGATAGTTGACCAGTCACATGTGTTGAGGTAGTTGTTTTGTTTTTCAGCACTGATGCCTTTATAGTATTACCTGGCAGTAATAAAGTCATATCCGTTTATGAAAGGTGAGTCAGTCTTCCGGTGTGAGAGTAGGCGATCCTGTTCATCGATTAGGCAAAGATCGAGCCATGTGTCAGAGTTTTGTTTGTGGTGCGTAGCACCATAGGGCACCGATTTGGGGGAGTTTTCCTCTATGAGGGCCTTGATGAACTTGGCATCTTCTGAGGAGGAGAGTCGATCTGCGTTAAAATCACCCATTATAACTTTCGCGGAGTAGTTGTGCATGTGCATGTTAAGCTGTTCAATAAAATTGTTTCCTTGGATGAAAGGTGCATGTGGTGGCCGATATACAACCGCCACGAAAGTAGGTGGGACGCCCTTCGCAGTGATCTCACAGAAAAGATACTCCGGGTAGCCTGGCTTGCCCCTCCAGATCCCGTTAGATGAAGATATTATTGTAGCAGTCAGCGTATTATGGATGTAAAGGGCCACTCCCCCACCGTTTCTGTTTCTGTCTCGTCTGTGTAGCGTATAATTAGTTAGTGTGGGAATTGAGGTTATTTTATCGTCGAGCCAGGTTTCTGTTACATCTATTACGTGAAAAATGGGACGAGTAGACAAAAAGAGAGTGTAGAGCGTGGAGCTTTTACGATCGATGTGGTTGATGACGGTGGTTTGGGTGGTATGAGGTTTATGTATTTTAGTTGTTGTTGTTGTTGTTGCTGCTGTTTGGTGGTGTCAAGGATAATAAATTCTCCAGCTGTTCCTCAGTTTCGATGACCATGGCGCAGTTGTCGATGAGACGGATGTGGAACCTGCCGTTCCTTACGTAGGTCCGACATCCCTCCCTCTTCTTGACCTCCATCCGCGCTCTGACCCTCAGCTTGTGCACCTCTGGGGGAAGGAGCGGATTGATGTTGATTAGCCCCTGGTGGTCTGGAGCTGGGGCTCGCGCTTCCTCCAGCAGCTCAGCATCTAGCTCCGCTGTGTGGAGCTTGCGCTTCCTGACCTTCGCAGCTATAATAGAGCAGGCAAGGGCATGAGACGACAGAGTGACAGCTAGAGGTGGTGTTCTGGCCGGATTGTCAACGGTCGTGTCCAGTCTTCCCATAATCCTCGCTCTTACGACATCTCGCTGGAGGACGGTAGGGTCCAGCGCAGTGAGCACCGCATAAGCCAGCAGCCGCAATGAGGATTCCTCGGTGTACCGGAGTCCCGTAATCACAACGACATTGTCTTTGTTAGTATGCACCTGCTGCCTCTTGATGGCGGATATTTCACTGCGAAGATGGGCTAGTTCGTCGAAATTGCCGTCATGAGGTGTGCCATTATTGTTGTTGTTGGTTGGCAAGGTTCCTTGACGACAGATCTTCAAGCTTTGCCTGTAAACTCACTGATGTTTTTCTCAGCATCTTTAATGCAAGAAGTTAACTGCGGCAGGTCATCAAGGGCCTTGAGCCTTTGTTCCAGGGGAGCCAGTCTTTGCTCAATCTTGGTCATCCTTTTCGACATCTCATTTTGAGTCTTCAGGGATGTCTCCTGTTTCTTGCGGATGTCAGCTAGAGCCTCTAGGATGTTTTTTAGAGTGCTCTCAATCGTTGAAGGTGCTGTTTGACGAGGAGGAGATCCATTGCGGGATGATATGCGAGATTGTGGCGCAGAGCTGTAGGGATTAGTCGTTGTCTGCTTAGTTGTGGAGCCAGACCCTGCCAGCGATAGGTTAAGCTGCGAGGAGTTGAGCCTTTTTTTTGGCCTGTTTCCTCTCCGTTACTTCCATACAATTCGAGCTATCGCAGGACAGGACCACCCTACTCCTGATCTTTGTAGATGTGAATGTAACACACTCGGAGTGAAAATGTATGTTACATATATCACATTTCTTTGGGGCCTTGTTCTTAATGCTGTTTTTACATTTTCCGCAGGTCTCATATCCCGCGTCATCATTTCCCGCATTCCTCGTGCTCATCTCGATATTTCTCATTGAATTTGCTCAAAAATGTGCTCAAATGCTCAAATGTGCTCAAAACCGGTCGAGCAGGAGGTCAGTAGTTGACGTTTTGACCTCTAGGTGGAGCAAAGGTGAGAGGAGAGAGAGCGTTTATTGACCTTAAACTGTTCTGCGGTGGTGTTCAGTCTGCTCACTAGATGGCAACAGGTGGTCGAAACGTGAGAGAAAGCCGTGCAGGAAAAGAGCCAAGCCGTACGAGGTGTTTGGAGGTTAGAAAATTACGGCAGATGTTCTTGGGAAAAGCAGGCAAGAGTAGTATGCAGCCGGCAGCAATTTATTAATTGGCCTGAAGGTTGCAATTAGTAGCGTGCAACAGTCTATAAAAGAAGACGCGCGGAGGCAGGGTGTGGCAGTAATAGTTCGAGAAAGCAGGAGATAGTAAGCGAAGCAGTAGTACTCACGTGATAGCAGCGCCAGAGAGTAATGTACGAAGAGACAGAGCCTCAAATAGCGGCGATATGCCAGGATCCATCGTCGCAAGACCAATGGTGTAACGCAAAACTTAAAGAGGTCAGCGACAATCTTACAAATTTTCCGGATTGGAAAATTGTGGGGGGGGGGGCGAGTGAACAAGTACAAAGTGGATCCTGACATCGCAGACGCGCTCGGAGAAGACGAAGAGGCATGGAAGCTTGTAGTGCCCGAAGAACAATGCGAAAAAGTGTTAAAAGAATGCCATGACGGCCAGTCGACGGCGGGGCACTTCGGCCGCGTGAAGACCTATAAAAGAGTGGCAGAACTATGTCATTGGCCACGCATGTACAGAGACGTATCGATAAACGTGCAACGTTGTCAGCTGTGCCAGCGGAGCAAGGTTGAGCAGAGGCCGCGTTCTGGTCTAATGGAAAAGCGGATAGTTCAGAAACCGTGGCAGATGGTGGCAGGGGACATCATGGGTCTCATGCCGAAGACAGCACACGGGCACGAATACGCTCTGATTTTTCAAGATCTTTTTACTCGATGGATCGAGTGCGTGCCTCTACGAAAAGCCATTGGAAAAGCAGTGTTAGCAGCACTTAAAGAGCGAGTCATACTGCGTTTCGGGGCACCGGAAGTATTTCACTCCGACAACTGCTCGAGTTCAAGAACAAGCTGATAGACATATATCTGGCGACACAAGGCATTCAACATTCATTCAACCCGCCGTATCACCCGCAGGCAAACCCTGTGGAGAGGGTAAATCAGACGGTGAAAAGAGAGATAGCGACGTACGCCGAAGGTAACTACCGTACCTGGGACGAGCACTTAAACGAGATTGCGTTCTCGTATAATACCGCAGTGCACGCGGCGACCGGAGTGCCGCCTACGATGTTGAATTTCGGCAGGCAGCTGAACGCGCTCGCGTCGCTGCGGCGCGAAGAAGACCGACAGGCACTCGAGCGAGAAGGTATTAACGAGTGGCAGAAACTGAGCCAGCGAAAGAGTTATCAAAAGTAGCGCAGGAACGACAGGCAGCGCACTTTGACAAGCGACGCCGGCCTGCGGAATTCAAGATCGGCGAATTAGTGTGGAAACGATGCCATACGTTTTCGTTTGCAGCAGAAGGCGTAGCGGTAAAGCTCGCACTGCCTTTCATCGGCCCGTATACCATCATCGCACAAATCGGGTCAAATACTTTCAGATTAAAGAATGCCGAAGGTAAAATAGAAGATCTAGTGGCCGCCGAAGAACTCAAGAAGTACTACGACCCCAATCTACTATGATGAAACCCTACGAGGCCTTTCAACAATATTAAACTCTATTCAGCGATAATATTAAATTTAATGTTGGAGATAAGTTTGTAAACGACATCGATGAATCATTGGTCAATATAATTATTTGTGAAATTGCTGCCTAGGAATTGTTTGATATCTGTAGAGATATATACAATACTATCATAAAATTATAATAATTTATAATGTTATTCTTCGTTATTAGGCTTTGTACATAGGCACTTTTTAGTTCAAATAAAACTGAAAAATAGACATTTTTTTCTTGTTACATCATTCAAACCTTACTTTTCCCCCTCCATTCTCTTTATGTATCAGTAAAAATATCATCGTAAAATGCGTAGCTACTCATTCTCACGAATGTACCTCCTAGAAGCATCATCATCATTGAAAAGATGGATAAATTAAAAAACGTATGATTTTCGGGCAATAAAAAGAAGGAGAAAAAGCCTCTCATCGAAAAAGATAAAACGTCAGGATTTCAATTTAAGAAGTATTGTCCTGAATACTCTACGAATACCTTCTCGTTTCCAAAACAACAAGAATTATCTTTGAATTTATACATTTTATTATCTAAATCGGTCCGTTCTAGTACCATAATATTTTGACAAACGTAGCGCAAAGTAATAATATATACATTCCTTATCCCATACTACTCTTAGCATGTAAGATTGGCGTTTATATTAGAGATTGGTGTCATCATTGAAATCTCATCTTTATCTTCTAAACAAATTAATAAGATATTTTATCATAAAAATGTAAACATATTGTTAAGATATCTTATGCACGAGTTATAAAAATAGTCCTTATCTTCTAAAAAAGGTGTCACACGTGTCGCATCCTTATCTTATAAACAAGTAATAAAGATAAAGTATCATGTTTGTTTATGTAAACATGATATCTGAATTACACGGGTATAAACATGATATACTCATCTTAATTACCTGTTTATGAACATGATACCTTATCTTTATTACTAGTTTACATTGATAATATAAGGAGGCGACAGTGATGACGTCATTTGTTGTGTCTCCCCATACCGGCTTACTTACTACTATTAAAATAAATTTGTATAAACATAAATGTTATAATAAATCATCGATTATTTTTCATTAATATAAATATACTTGTCTTCTATTTTATTTATACCATTACCTTTTCCACTTCGCCTCCCATTGTATCTTCGTATTAAGTAAAAAAGTAAATATCACAAATAAAAGTATATTATTTAAATCATATCATATTATATATTAATCAATTATATATACACTTCAAAAAATTAAAATTAATGTGCGCTTGTAAAGAAGGATTTGAAAAAAATTTCATGATTTTACCTCATAACCCCTCTCCCCTCCATCGTCACCTCTCTCCTCTACTACACTGGTTCTTCGTAGTGGGGGTAAGTCACATACACATATTAATCAATTATTTTTTTGTGGCTTGCTGGGCGAACCACGTGCTAGGTATGGCATCGTGTAATTTGACTCCCCCTCCTCCATTACCTCGGACTATGGCACGGACAAACCCCCCGTGGAGGAGGTTTGTTTGGACGCGTTTTAGTCTGGGTTACTACTGTTGATATATCAGGTGTGTATATACTGTGTTTAAATACTGTGTATCCTCTTTCTTATTTATCCCGTTCTTTTGTAAATGTATTTGTAGCATTTCGGAGACAAGTCTTTTATTTAAATTAGGCTTTCTGTCTTTTATTTGAAAATTCTAAAATTGAAAGTGTGATTAAAATTGTTTATGTGATGGGAAACAACATTATTATTGAATTTGTTATGTACGTTGATACGGACACAACATTTGTTTGTTTGGCCCACGTGCGTATCAGATTTGCATTGCATTGTATTCAAGACCACATTATTTTCAAGATTTTTTATTTTTTTTTCCTCTTACAATGATGTTCTGTATTTATAGAAAAATCATTTAAATTATATGGTAGGCTAACAATATTCTGTTTTACATCGTTATTTGTTGGTTATTTCGGAAGTGTGTTAGATTTTATCGTAGACTTTTGATTACTTTATCTTTTTCGATTAAGCAGAGGTTTTCGTTATTGAACACACTTCGAAAAGAACCGGAAAATTCGGTTTGCTGATAAATCCTTAGGACAAGTGTCAAATTCTTAAAAAAACCACTCACGGATGTTACTGATCGATTGTGTTTATTTTAGACAAAAGCACTAAATGCTCGAATACGATTAGAACTAAATAAGTAATAGGTTTGAAAAATAGATGTCTGCGTCACTAATTAACGGACTGGTGCTGTACGAAAAAGCACATGTCGAACTCCTACAGGTAGAGCCCATACAAAATTTCGACCTGCCTGCTTTAGCACGTGCGAGGCTATTTAAAGCTTTCGTTCATTACAAAATTGTTTAAAAGATTAAAAACTACTGTTATCCTTAAAAATAACAAAATCGTACACATTAAAAGTGTCGCTCGCTTACTACGTCAAAAGGTCCTTATTGAGCATTCCGTCAGATCGACACGAACACACATTCGACTCGACATCGCAATCATATAGCAGGTTTTCGAGTGCTACGCAATATTGTTATTGTTTGAATTCAGACACCTGTAATTTACGAAAATGATATAATTATAGAATATCCCGGCTGAAAATAATCATATGATACTTTCGACCGAATCCTCATATGATATATCGTAAGTTCTCATAAAAATAAATAATTATTTTACCCCTACTTGATACTTATTAATTATCTTTCTTTGTACTGCTGATGTGTAAGTTGCATCGAGAATTTATTTTCACATAAATATTACATTGAAAAAATCCGGATTTGTGGAGGTTTGAACCCAGAACCTCAAGATTGTGAAGCAATCGTTTTACCACCGAGCCATCGTGATCTTTAATGTCGATCACTTTAGTAGAATCAAATAGTCATTATATTATCTAACACGTCCTTGTACGCTTTATTTATTATTAATTAACTATAATGAGTTTATTTTATTAAAACGCACTAATAGTAATTGAGTAATAATAATTAAAACATACAAGGGCGCGTAAGTTATAATGACTATTTTATTCTACTAAAGTAATCGACAATATCAAAGATCACGATGGCTCGGTGGTAAAACGCTTGCTTCATAATCTTGAGGTTCAGGGTATATATATATATATATATATATATATATATATATATATATATATAGGACTTTTGGACTGTATGATTCGGGATGAAATTCGTATACACAAGATGTTTGGTCCAAGTATTATATATATATTTTTCTCCAAAGTAAATTTCTTACAATTCTTGCAATAAACTCTCAAATGGAATCTATAGGAATATACACTCTCACGTATAACAAAGAAATCTAAAAATGAACTAAACGATGCAAATCTAAATGAACTCTTAAATGGAATCTATAAGTCCGCCGGCTTCTGCGCCCGATCACGGAGTGTGAGAGCAGCGTGGTTCGAGAGCGCTCGGAAGAGGTTCCGGACATCCCACGCTGTCGCCAGCTTACTTTCCCTCAGTCGCGTTACAATGTCGACGCTTGTTGCACTCATTAGGCCTTACGGGGCCTGGCAACTAGTTGCGCGTCGAAACTGCAACGTAGCTACGCACGTCCGCTTCTAGCCGTTGGCGGGGAAGTTGTTTAGGTCAGCGAGATTCTTAGCCACTTGATACTTTTGTGGCCTTGAGTCTCGCTGTACCTTTTTACGTGTGGATTTTTCTCGACCTTACTTTTAAAATTATTATTTCAAATACGAGATCGGGAAAGTTGTCACGTAACATCCTCCCCCCCTAGAGAACGTTTCTCGTCCCCGAGAAACTACAATTAAAACGCTAAATTGTGGTACATGGTCCCGTAAGTGGAATTGTATGTAGAGTAGAATTATTGTTATCGTGATTTGAACAAAAAAAAATAAATAAATATTTGTCAGAGATATTCGATAAATTAGGAGGGACAAGTGGTTTTAACTGTTTTAACTGTTGACTCCCTTTTTTCTGTATTTGTATTGATCTCCAGTCAATTGGAGATTGCTGCTTCTTTTCCTTTGAATGTGATATTTTTGGAACCTTTTTGGTTTTTGCTCTACACATGATCTATATGTATTTTATCATATTTGAGGCTTTTGACCAATTTTTTTTTTTTTTTTTATTACAAGCCTGTGATTGATTGCTTGAATTACACACCAGTTGTGTTTGATTAATGGGATTCTAAAAGGAGAACAGCCTTTGACGAGATTTATGTGAGTACAAGATAATATATTTTTTTTATATATATGAGAGTGGGTGGCAGTACGGTTTATCGAATTACTCTGTTCCTTGGTTTTACTATTTATGGGTATTGTTTCAAATAATGTTCCACTTACTTTTGTTGCTGTGGTTCGTGGTCTCACATTTGATGCCTTATACGCTAAATTGTTAGTACCTACCTATGCTAACTAAATGATTTGTATCTAAATACTTGATTTTGTTAGTATATATTATATTTATTTAGGTGCAGGGTTGCAATTAAAAATCTTATATAGTATACAAGTAAAAAATAAAAATATATTATTTCTTTCTTTGGGTCCCGCTATTTTTGGTACCATTTTGCAAATGTAATATAATGTAAATTTTGGTAGAAGATTGAGGAAAGAGAGGAGAAAAAAAGAAAAAAAATTATTGTGACAGTTGCGCATAACTATAGATACTCCTTTTGTCGTCCTCTTCTTCTTGAAATTGGTCTTGTTTTTCCTCGAATCATAGTGTTGATTATGGTCCATTGATTGTGTGGAGGCTTTGGTCCATTGCTGTTGCTGTTGGGTTTGTTTCACCATGTCCTTGTGATAGTTCTTGCAGATCTATTTCTTCTATTATTATTACATCAGGTGATGTTGATTGGGTCCAGCATGTTTGGTAATTTTTTATTTCCGAGTTTGCGTCTTGTAAGTGTTCTTGGTCCCTTTTGCAGTGTTGGTGGTGATTATCTGTGTATCGGTATTGGATGTGCTTCCCACATTCTTTATGATATTTTAGTTGCCCCCCGTTTTGTATCTTGCATACAAATTCATGGTCCACTTTATTTCTATAATCACTCATTTTGCCGCATACACTGTAGTTTTTTCTGTATTCTGTTTCGTTTTTTCGGAGGTGTCGTGGTGATGCCCATTTCTGTTTAAACTTATCATTGCAGTGGTCTATGGCTTTCCTTGAATCCCCTTTGTTGAAATATTGTACAAAAGCTAGGTATTTCCTTAGTGGTGTGTTGTACTCTTATTCTTCGTGCGGGACGAAAGTTATGTGGTCCAGTGGTCCAAACACAGCAAATATTTTTGCGAAGGTTTCAGGATCCATACCTAAAGGTACTTGGGCACAGAACCTTAGTCCTGCCGTATCGTCCAATGGTCATGTTATCTTTTCTGGCATGGGTATTGGTCTCTCGCTTGTCAATTTGTGTAGTTGTGCTATTGGTGGCGTCGCGAATAGTGGTGTTCGAACTGCTGGTGGTAGTAATGGTAATATCGGGAAGACCAGTGGTATATTTGTTGTTGTTGCTGATATTGTTTGCATGGGAATGTTTGGTATTGTTTGTTGTGTGTTATCTTTTATTGTTGCTGTTGCGTGTTACACAGCTTTTTTATTGTGTAGAGGTATTTGGTACCTTACTACTAATTTAGTATTGCCTAGTTGGTCCATATAAACTGTTTCTATGTCGCATGGTCCAAATTGTTTCAAATCTGCTTTTATATTTTCTGGGTTTCCCCTTATGTTTGTTGACAACGTCTTTTCATTTATTTTGTTTACTCTTATTATTTCTCCTGGTTCTTCTGTAATGACTGGTGGTCCTTGATTTTGTTCAGTGACAAATTTTGTGTCATTGTGGTCCGAATAGTAGTCTAGGGCGGTAGCACCTAAGCCCTGTCTATGTTCATTTGGTACCGCTCTTACTCGATCCATTCTGCCTTATAGTTTTTTTCCTAAACCTTTACATTCTATGTACCCCATTTTCTCCATTATGGATTGGGACTTCGACTTGGTATTTGCTTTGATGACTTTATTCTTGTTTTCTTCGTTTGCGTATTCGATATTTGCTAGATATTATTGTGGTGTGGCTGTCGGTGAGAATGCAATGACACATTGTCCATGTATCATAAAGTTGTTCATGGCGTGTTCCTTTTGTCCTCTGAATTTTATAAGGACTTTTGAATTTCCCATGTCCGTGATGTCTAAGACGTCCACTTTGTTTTGAAAATGAAAGACAAAAGGTATGATTGTATGGTATGGTGTAGCATGTTTGGTCATGCAATTTATTTATTTTTAGGGGTTCCTAGTTTTTCGTCCATTTATTATTATGGAGTTTGATAATATTGATTTTTTTTTATTATTATTATTTGGTTCTAGTTGGTTGTTCGTGGCAATTTGGTTATAGGGGTTGGGTGGTGTGGGTTAAACTTTGTTGTTTGAATGTAGTAATTTGTGTTTATGGAAGATATCAGTCCTGCGAAAACGCTGGTCATTATTTATCTTTTATTCGTGTGTGTGGATTTTAGGTTGAGTTATGAGAAAGAAAGTAAATTCAAGAGACGTAGCAGAATAGGTCCACTAACAGCAAGAGAAAATGGGCTTTATTCACCTATTTCCTTGATTGCTCTATTTAGCGAGCGGGAGGTTTAGTTTGTGGATTTGACCTGCAGGCTACTGTTGTCCATGGCTTACCAAGAGACAACAATATTTCATGCCTGAATGTGTGAGTTGAATAAAGGAAAAGAAAAATTCTACGTCTGATTTGGTTTAAGGGATATTATTGCATGTGATTCAACGCTATGCAGGAGTGGACTACGTCCAAGTATGTGGAGATAAAACATTTGTGTGTTTACGTGCGTCGTGTGAGTTAGGTTTCAACTTTTTAAACCTTTGTTGATAGAATTAACGGGGACATTTCAGTTAATATGGTCATTTGTGACTCACATATTGTCATCATTAATATTTCTCTTTCTATTTCTGTGTTTGTTTAATGCTTGTGTTGTGTTTGTGTGTTTTTGTATGTGCGGTTAGTTTGTTAATTAGGTTCATGATAGGAGGAGAAATCTTTTTGGTTGCAATGGGGTTTACTTTATTTTATTCTTTAGAGTTTTCATCTACATCCATCTTTTCTAAAACATTTTTAGGGGTGTTTTTATTTTCAACGCGAGTTACAAAGTACGAGTTAGTTGGGTTCAGCTAAAAAATTAAACGTTTTTCTTGATTTATGGTGGTGTCTCGTTCTGGTTCGACTTCTATGGTGTCACTTGGTGTTGACATCTCTGGTAACTTTGGTAGTTTTGGCAGCTTTGGTTCTACGATGTTGCTTATCGTTGGTACTTTTTGTTGAATTATTTCCGGCTTAACCTCCTTTCTGATTTTAGTTAGCATGGGAACATGTTAAGGAGTTACTGTTCCGGTTGAGGAAGCTGCCACAGGGTCCTGGTAATTAGTCCATTTTGCTTGTTTCTTATAAATTTGGTCATGTAATTCATACAAGTTCACGTCAATATTAATTTCTTTTGCAGTATGGGTGGAATTTCTCGTCTATTCTATGTTCGCTTTGGTTCCTTTTTCTAGGTTCGACAAATGTTGCTTTGTAGGTGGGGTCACTGTTTTTTTTTTGCTCTCTCTGCGTCGGATTCTTCAAAATATTGAACATAACCGTATGACAATCGTCCCTTTTTGTCTCGTATGATCTCGTGATATACCATTTTTCAAAACTCGGCAGTGTTGGAAAAAGGCTTCGTCTTTTTCTTTGTCGATGCCTTGCCATGGTAGAATGCAAAATAATCTGTCTTTAATCATTTCGTTTGTTTGTTGCATGTTTTTTACGACTCGTACGTCGCTTTGAACTGAAGGATTTCTTTTTGGTGGGGTAGGGGTGTTTTCGTTGGGTAGCGACCTTCTTGTTTGTACTGTTGTTCTAGCCAGTCTTCTGAACTTGTTTTCTTTTATGAGTATGGTCTTTAAATCATTTGCTCTCATAGTCTCCATTACTGTATCGTAGGTTATAGTAATCTTTTTGCTCCCGGGGTCCGTTCTGTGTTTTTCGGTGAAGATACACCGTGGTTTTCCAACTTGTTCAAATTCTCGTTCAACGGCCCAGATTGGTACTTGCATGCCGCAGAATATTGATATACTCGTAGCTGCCCTGGTCATCTTGTTACTCTATGCAAATATACATTTTTTTTGTGTTTTAGGTTATGTATTGTTAAAGCTTGGTCCGTATATAGGGGTGTGTTAATAATCGCATTCTGCTTCATTTTTAAATTGGGTCTCTATTATAAGTGATTTGGATTTATTTGATTTATTGTTTTTTTGTTTTAGAAGTACTAGGGGTCTCTGTTAAGTTTGTTTCAATTATGGGGTTATCGCTATTGAGTTCTTTGATTTGAGGTATTTTATATGTTTGTTTATTTAATTTTGGGCAGGGTGTCATCATTCCACACTTCATTCCCACTAATGCTATGATCCCTGCAATCATAACCAGTTGGAAGGTTAGACCGCTATATAGAAGGGTGTTTGTTTTGTATTCGCGTCTTTTATGTTCTTTTAATTCACTTAATTTTTCTATCATTTGTTTTAAGGATTTGGCTTGGTTAAAATCAGATTTAAGTCCAATTATTTCAATGCTTTGGGGTGTATCACTGTTAGGGTTCTGGTCCTTCTCATTGAGAATGGGGTACATATCATGTATTTTTAGGTCAATTTCGGGTTTATATAAATATGTGGTCCGACTGAATTTGGTTTCTTCTCCGAATATCATGCTGTCTGTGGTTCTCCCGACGCACGTTGGTGAGAGTCGTATTATTCCAGCTTTCCCCAGTTTTACTTTTGTGTCTCCTTGGTTCGTGCATGAAATTCATATTTGTTCTGGTTTGACAACTGAGTATAGCCAGGATTGGTCATTTTCTAAATATTTCCATTGGGTTTTTGCACTGGTTCTATATCTTATGTCACAAGTTTTTAGTGCTGCCGTGTTGGGGTTCAATAGCATTGTTACTTCACAGTCCTTTGATGTCTGTGTGCTCTCAAGTGGACCAAGTTTTGGGCATATGAGGGCATAATGCGTTTTGGTACATGTGATTGTGGGTTCTTCATTGAATTTAACGTATTTTTCTTGATTGGAATTTATTGCTAAATACTTGTGTGATGGTTTCAGGAACACTATCTCCGTTGTTTGATTATGCTCGTTTTGTGGCAGTGCCACCGAATGTAGTTTGTAAATCTGATATGGTTCTCTGTCCACAAGTGGCATATATATCACGGCAATGATTCTTCCGTTTTGATGAATCGAGTCAATTTTCGATATTTTAATTATTTCTTCTATTCTTAAATGCTCTGTTGATATAGCAAAGTCCAGATTTTCGCTGGTTCTCTTTAAGTCTGTCATAATTTGATGTAGCATGCTTATTGTTATAAGTTCCGGATCGATCTTTCGTTCTTTCAAGTATCTGAGTACTTTTAAGACCTTCTCGTTGCTTTTTATTAAGCGGTCCAGTGTTGATTCTAGGCGTCTTACGTACATGGTTATTTCTATTAGATGTTTTAGTCCATCGTCTTCTTTTAACATTTTGCTTACTTTTTTGGTTAAGCTTGCTTCGAATCCTTGGAGCACTTTCTGGTGGTTTTTGGTTATATTATATAATTCTTCAAATTGCGCTGAGACTATGTGCGCATTTTGGTTCATTATGTGCACGATTTTCGTTTGGTCCTGAAATAACGTGTCTATGTTCTTGTTGATGTTATCTACGTCGTCAGTGGTGACTAGACCGAATAATCTCTTGCTTATTGAGCCTATTATTCCTAGGGATGCTATTCTTTTCACTCGAATACTTCTAGGGTTTCTTTCTGCTGGATGCGATTGATGTGTCATTGTTTTGATATTTTCATTTATTTGCTTTTGTACTTCATTCAAGCTTTGGTCTTTTAATTTTATGAGATCTAGTCCTAAAGCATGTTTGCATTTTATCTCTTCGATCCTTGTTAAACAGTTGTTGTAGACGGCCTTGTATGACTCCAATGGTGCACGTGTCTGCATGAATTCATCCACGTCGATGTAGATTTGAATCTTCCAGTTTGCACTCTTTGTCCTCATGACGTCCACTCTCTCGAAGTAGATGTCGGGGTTCGGGTTCAATGGATCCATTTGATATGGGGATTGGCTTCGGGCCATTGTTATTATATTAAAAATTATGATCAAAAATTTATTTAATTTATTCATCCTGCAAATTTAGATGTCAGTTAGTGGGGGTT